>JAFEMH010002911.1:0-302429 GCA_022495995.1 Adenophora triphylla var. japonica
TGAACTCCCGAGTACCAATTTCTGGAGAAGATCTAGCTTGAGGGGAGTTAGCAGGAGGAGATGGGATTTAAGATGCAATAACATCTGGGGCAGCACGATCAGGGGACAATTGAGATAAGGCCATCCTTCTAGCTTGTAGATCCTCAGGAGTTACAGTAATGTGGGGAAACACATCTCCCAAATCCTGATTAACAGACTCAATAATATCCTCGGCTTCTTTCAACTCCTCAACCTCTACTGATTGAGACCTTCTTGACACCACTTGGTATGCTTGACATCTTCTTCGCACGGAGTCCTCTTCGGCGGAATCACTTGAATAAATTTGTTAACCCACACTCATACTTTCTCTTCTGAGACATAGGTTTAGCAGACGAGCTTCCGGACCCAGTTTAGATTTTGCTTTTCCTCTCTTTCTTTTGAGATCAATAGAAGGATCAAACTCCTCATCATCATCTTCAATAAAATCAGGTTCGGCCATGTTAGGGCGTACCTTAGGAGTATATTCCCCCATGTTGGGAGAAAAGCCTTTCTGTCGCAAGGACCAGTTAGGGCCACGAGCTAGCCCAACCATTGCACTCCTGACTTCAAATCCCACAGATTGTCGGCATCTATGCATTGTCTTGAGCACCGGGAAGCGACATTGACACAGGTGAAGCTTCGGTGTCGACGAACAGTTCTACCGTGGTATCGGTTGGAGCCACCGGAGATGGAGGCGGCGAGCGGTCGGTAGTTGGAGAAGGGGGCTTCGACGGGGACGCCATGATCAGAGAATCAAACAAGGCGAAGAATAGGAATTTCTAAGGGTTTTGTTTGCTTAATGCCGGTGAGGGTTTATTAAGAAGGGAGAGAGGGTATTTATTTGATGTGATAGCACATCATTAACTCCTAGTAGACTTAGGTCACTTAATTGAGTTTTAATTGAAATTGAACTGAACTAACCTAATTCCCTTTGGCCGGTTAGAATACATGGCGTTATTTGAGTCTTCTTCACTACTTTGGAGAATAAGATGATAAAGATAGAAGATAAGGATAAAAACAAATATTTAGATAGAGTAAATACCACAGATTAAAAAAAATCACAGACTTATACTCCCCCTAAACATGTGGACATTAAAAAATTTTAGGTAATTTCGTTGAGCATAAAATTAATTTAACACAAATTAATTTGAGATAGAAAAGCATTTGATTGAGATTTTCACCAAGGGCCAGGAAGACAAAAAAAATATCTACAAACTAATTATGCATACTTTGCACAAATGTGAAGGATAAATCTCGGTATGTGTGTGGCATAGTATGTGATTACATCAAGGTACGCATTTCCTCGAAAGTCAATGAATCGAGAATCTTGTCTTGCTTGGCCTCTAGAATGCTTCCACATACAATTTTTCGTGGAAAAATATATTATGGGTAGCTTTCACTCTTCTTAATCACATGGATAGCCCTCTTTCGAATGATCTTATCAATTTGATTCAAACTTTCTCTTGAAGTCATTTTGATCACATTGAAATGACTTCATACCATGAGTGGAGTAAATTTGTTTCCCAAACATTTTTTTATTTATTTTTGCACCCACCAAGAGACATCTAGTAAGATAATGTTAGAGTCAACAGGTTGTTGACTACTATATAAGAAGGATTCACAATTCAGAGAGGAAACACGGCAAGATGTAATACAAGTGACCACCTTTGAGATAAATCATGCAAAAAAATTTTTTTTTTTTATTTTTTTTTTTGTTAGAATTGTAAAATACGGGTGTTAGTTATGATGTGATCACACGGGGATCACATCATTATATTACACATAAACTCGGAGATTTCCTTAGAGTGGAAAATCTCTGAAAATCGAAGCTTTGGTGAAAATGTCGGCCAATTTGTTTTTCGGTGCTAATTGATTCCATGCTAATAATTTTTTGCTCAACAAGATCACGAATAAAATGATGTCTAATGTCAATATGTTTAGTACGAGAGTGTTGAACGGGATTTTTTGATATTTCTATGGCACTTAGATTATCACAAAAACGGTTAGGATTTTACTTTTAAGACCATAATCTTTAATCATCGATTCATCCAAAGGAGTTGAGAACAACAACTCCCCTACTGCCACATATTCGACTCGGCGGTAGAAAGGGATACACGGTTTTGTTTTCTACTATACCAAGATACTAAGTTATTTCCAAGATAAAAGCAACCTCCGGTTATTGCTTTTCCTATCATCGGTGTTGCACCCTTGTCCGAGTCAGCTTTGAACCCTACCGAGATTTGTGTTGGTTTCTCGAGTATAGCTTAGCCCTAAATTGATAGTTCCACCTACATATCTAATAATTCTTTTTCTGACTTTAAGGTGGGATAATTTGGGGCAAGCTTGATATCTAGCACACAAGCAAACACTAAACATGATGTACGGACGACTTCTTTGAAAGGTACAACAAGCTTCCAATCATGCTTCTATATAAGGTGGGGTCAACATCCTCACCATTTTCATCTTTGCACAACTTTTGGGAAGATCCATAGGAGTTTTAAAGTGAGAGGCATTGTCAAGAGAATTTTTTAACCAAGTTTTTGGCATATTTACTTTGAGATATAAAAATTCCTTCCTTATTTTGTTTTATTTGAAGTCCTAGAAAGTAGGTTAATTCACCAACCATGCTCATTTCAAAGGTGGTGGTCATACTTGTGACAAAGTAGTCTAACATATCTTTGGAAGATGATCCAAATACAATGTCATCAACATAAATTTGGGCCACTAATATACCTACATTTTCTTTTAAAATAAATAAGGTTTTATCTACCTCACCTCTCTTAAATCCCATTTGTATGAGATGTTCGAGTTAGCCTCCCATACCAAGCTCTAGGGGCTTGTTTTAATCCATATAGGGCCTTTTTAAGCTTATAAACATGATCGGGGAAAGTGGGGATCGGTGAAGCCCTTAGGTTGTTCAACATAGGCTTCTTCATTTTAGGACACCATTCAAGAAGGCACTTTTAACATCCATTTGATGTAAAGTGATGTCCAAGTAACAAGCGATGGCAAGTAAAAGTCTAATTGATTCTATCCTAGCAACAGGGAGCAAAAGTTTCTTCAAAATCTATTCCTTCTACTTGGGTGTAACCTTGGGCTACAAGCCTAGCTTTATTTACGGTAATTTGACCATTTTCATCGGTTTTGTTCTTATAGATCCACTTGGTTCCTATTACATTTCCCCCTATAGGCCTAGGAACTAAAGTCCATACTTCATTTTTCTCAAATTGATTTAGTTCTTCTTGCATGGCAATAATCCAATTATCATCTTTCATGGCTTCTACAACATTCTTTGGTTCAATATTAGAAACAAAACAACATGAACTAACCTTGTTTACTTGAGATTCAACACGGCTTAGCCCGGCCCGATTCACGGTAGTTGACCACTGGAAACTTCTCCGCTTGTGCTAATTTTTTCGTTTACATCACCCATTACTTGAGATATTGGGTGATTCTTTTGCACTCTATTTGGGTATGTCTTTAGTTCTATCTAACTTTTCTTCTTCACATTCGAGAATCTTGATTCGGCACCAGATTTTGTTTGCTCGGATGTAGGTGATGATGTGCTTGCATTAGTACACACATCTGTTTTGCGTCCATTTCTTTGCATCATTCGGTTGATTACGAGTTTCCTGCATTGTCTCTATACAATACGAGACATCATCTTCAAGAGATTTTATATTTAGATCGGCGGTATCATCAAATGTAACATTAATTGATTCCATAACGGTTTTAGTTCTTAGGTTGTAAACCACTATATGCACGACTATTTGTGGAATATCCAAGAAAAACTTGACTTTGTCACTCTTGGAATCAAATTTAGATAGATAATCTCTATCATTTAGAACATAGCATATGCACCCAAAGACATGAAAGTACTTGAGAGTAGGTTTTTACCGAGGAGTATTTCATAAGGGGTCATGGTTGATCCAACCCTAAGATAAACTCTGTTTCCTATATGACATGCAGTGTTAAGAGCTTCAGCCCAAAATCGTTTAGAGATGTTCTTAGAACTAAGCATTACACGGGCCATCTCTTGTAAAGTACGATTTTTTCTTTCTGCAACTCCATTTTGTTGAGGAGTTTTAGGAAATTTGAAAAATCATGGGTGATTCCTTTGGAATCACAAAACTTTGAGAACAATGTGTTCTCATATTCAGTTCCATGATCAGACTTAATTTTGATAACTTTCTTCCCATACAAGTTTTTCACCTTTTTATACCATACTTTAAATACTTCGAGTGCTTCTGATTTTTCTTTTAAATAGAGCACCCAAGTATACCTAGAAAAATCATCTACACAGACAAATGCATATTTCTTTTTACCTAAGCTTTCAACCTCAATTGGTCCCATAAGATCAGTATGTATTAATTCTAAAATTTCAAACGTGGAACTTTGATCCACTTTTGGATGAGAAGCTTTGGTTTGCTTCCCCTTCTGACACGGACCACACAAACTAGGTTGTTTAAAGTCGAGCTTAGGCAAGTGTTTAACAGCATCAAACCTAACTAATTCTTCTATTTTCCTATAGCTAGCATGCCCTAATTTTTGGTGCCACAATTCAAGTTCATTTGTTTTGGAGCTAAGGCAGGACAAATTGTCACCAAATTTGTAACAATTATCCTGAGACCTTACTCCGGTGAACAAACATTTATTAGTGTTATCAAACACTTTACATTCATGTTTGTCAAAATTGACATGCAAATTGTCATCACATAGTTGACTTATACTAATCAAATTAGCTTTCAGTCCTTCTACATGATAAACATTTTTCAGCTTGGGCATGTCATTTACACATAAAGTACCTTTTCCAACAATCTTACCTTGTGCCCCTCCCCCATAATTTACATTCCCTCCTTTGATAATGACGTAATCAGTGAGAAATTCGGCATTACCTGTCATGTGCCTTGAGCACCCACTATCGAAGTACCAAGAGCTAGCAATCTTTGCTCTTGAGGGAGGTAAACACTACTTTGCATTCCATGTTTTTCTTTTCAACCCATACGAGCGACCGGGTTTTGTCGATGTGAGTTGTGATGTGATAGCATTCGTTCACTCATCTGAGGAACATCTTTCCCCAAATCACGAATCCTCTTGTAACAGAATGGTCTTATATGACCTGGTAAGAAGCAGTAATGGCACACAAATCTTTTCCTTTTGGTTGATGATTTTTGATTATAAGAAGTTTTAGGTTTTGAGGAACTACTTTCTCCCTCTCTCAAAAAATTCGATTCAAAACCAAGACCTGTTTTTGAAAATTTGCTCACTTTGAGAATCTCATCAAGAGTTGCCTTTCCGTGTATTCTCGTTTTTCAAAAGTTTTCTTGGCCTCTGTGAGTTCGGTTTTTGTTTTCTCGAAGCTCAATGTCACGTTTAGTGAGCATGACTTCAAGTTTGGCTATAGAATCTTTTTGTTTATCATTTTCGGTGGATACATTTGTCGGTTCATCTTTAACTTTAGATAATTCGAGTAGAGAGTTTTTCGATTACCTTTTCAAAGACGACAATTTTTTCAACACGCTTTTCCCAATCGGCATATAGTTCGGCATAGGCATCCGGTAGCTCGTTATAGTTTTCATTATCTTAACTTCTTCATTTTCGGACTTGTTTCGGCGAAGAGGTATAACAGCTTTATAAAAGATTCGGAAGATGTGATAGTAGATGTGATAACATGCGAAGCTACATCAGATTGATGTTCATGATTTGGAGCGAGATTTCCATAATTGCTAAGTTTAGCGATTCATCTTCGTCCTCACTATCACTAAGGGTAGCACTTAGGCTCATCCCCTTTTTCTTCGGAGTATTGGCACATTCATTTGCATAATGCCCAAACCCTTTACAGCCCCTACACTTGAACCGTGTCGGATCTATTTTTAGAAAAACTAGTGGGTTTCTTGAAAGTACTTTCATTATCCTCTTTTGATTTATCAAAATTAGTTGGTTTCTTAGAAGGAAATTTGTTGTCTCTTTTATTTTTAAGAAAAGAAGTAAATTTTTTAGTCAAAAGAGCAACATCTTCATTTTCCAAGTTTGAAATATCAATTTCATTTGAGATTTCCTCAATTTCTTTTGGAATTGAGGATGCTTTAGAAAGAAGCGAAGCAAGAGCAACACTTTCGGCTTTATGTTGTTCTTTGAATAGAGATGTTCATTTCAAACATGGTTAGCTTACCCACAAGAGTATCTAGAGCCATGGTTGCGGTGTCATTTGCTTCTTGATGGCAGCTATTTTAATGTTGAACTTATCAGTGACAGTCCTTAACATTTTGCATACTAGTCTAGCATTTGAAATAGGCTCACCAAGTGAGAGACATTCATTTGAAATTTCTCTTATTCTAGCAGAATAACTTTTTATGTCACTACCAGAAAAACAGGTTTTAGCGACGGAAATTTCCGTCGCTAAATCCAAATTTCCGTCGCTAAAATTAAACAGCGACGGAAAAATTCCGTCGGCTTTGATCAGTCGCTACCCGGCCGTCGCGGTCTCAGAACGGCTCAATTTCCGTCGGTAGAATTTTGGTTTTACCGACGGAATTAATATTCCGCCGCGATTTTTTATATTAGCGACGGAAATTTCCGTCATTTGAATTAATTTAATTTAATTAAATTTTTATTTCAGCGACGGAAATTTCCGCCGCTGAAATATAAATTAAATTAAAATAAATTAAATCAGCGACGGAATATTCCGTCGCTGAAATAAAAATTAAATTAAAATAAATTAAATCAGCGACGGAAATTTCCGCCATTGAAATAAAAATTAAATTAAAATAAACTAAATCGGCGGCGGAAATTTCCGTCGGATTTAATTTATTTTAATTTAATTTTATTTCAGCGACGGAATATTCCGTCGCTGATTTAATTTATTTTAATTTAATTTTTATTTCAGCGACGGAATATTCCGCCGCTGATTTAATTTATTTTAATTTAATTTTTATTTCACCGACGGAATATTCCGTCGCTAATAATTCAATAAATAAAAAAAAAACAAAAATGTCAAAATTAAATCCTTTTTTTTTTCAATATTGAATAATTTTTTTTATAATGATAAAAATGAAAAACATCAATTATAATATTTTAAAAAAACTAATAAATTAAAAAAATACATCTATAGAAAAATATCCAAAATACATCAATTACAAATATCAAGATACGTAAATTAATAATATCAAAATACATCTATTACAATCTTTTAAAAATTAATTACAAATCTTTCAAAGAAAAAAATAAATATCAAATATTTGCAAATATTTGCAAAAGGGGGGGGGGTCACAGACAAACACACGCCTACCACTCTCTCTCTCAAGACGCAAAGCAGTCTCCTTCTCTCTCTCTAGCCACATCTTCCTCCTCCAACAACAATGGTGATCCCCACCATTGTCACTCCCTAAACCACCTCCCTCACAATCACCACTCACCGGCGACTCAATCTCCCCAATCAAAACAACACCAATCCCTATCTCCCCCTAAATTTCCTTCTTCTCCATCGTCCCCAAAATCCCTTCACCGATTTAATCTACCTCTATAAACCATTCGCCAACCCTCTTCCTCTCTAAACCCACCTCCAACAACAACCGTAAAGGCCTTCTTTCTCATTCACTCTCTAATCGGCGGAGCTCCCTCACCTCCACCGTTCCTCTTCTCTTCCCTGCCGTGGCGATGCCCTCTCCCTGTTCAAAAATCGGTTCGCCGGCGGCCCGCTTCCCTTTCCTCCTCTCCGCTCTCTCCTTCAACCCACAACAGAGACCTTCAAATGGGTTCTCTCTAATCTCAAACCTCCGACCCAAGACCACCACCCGGCTTCTTTACCCAAATCAATGCTCCCCTTCTCTCCAAACCCATTCAACGGGCTAGTTGATTTCACCGGTTGAGCTCTACCCCAAATCCATCGGCCGGATGCGAAGGGTCGCCGGATCTGGAAGGGTCGCCGGATTGTAGAGAGAGAAACGAGTGTGAGAGAGAAAGTGTGAGTGTGTGTGTGTGTGTGTGTGTGTGTGTGTGTGTGTGTGTGTTAGTAAATAAATTGAAAGATAAAAAGAATTTAAGAATGTGAAATGGTTTGTGAAATGGTTTTGTTTTGATGAATTTAGACCATTGGATATTTAAGATTAATGGTTCAGATTGATTAGGGGATCAATCTATGTGAAAGTTTGTAAGCCAATGAAAACAAAGGGTATCATACTTTTGCAAAATGAATTTAGACCATTGGATGTTTATAATTAATGGTTCAGATTGATTAGGGGATCAATCCTTGTGAAAATTTGTAAGCCAATTAAAAAAGGGTGTCATGCTTTTGGATTTGGACTATTGGATTTTATTTTTTGTGATATATTTAATGGCTAAGATCTTTATTGTTTAATGACCATAATAATAATAATATCAAAAATAATTTAAAATATAAAATAATATTATATAATAATAATAATTAAATAATAAATAATAATATATCATAATAATGATATACTCCCTCCGTCCCGATCGAAGTGTCTCAAGTTTCCTTTTGGGCGTCCCATTTAAAATGTCTCATTCCTAAAAAGGAAAGTTTTTATTATTTTATACTCTTCCTACCCCACTCATTCGTCTCCTACTTTACTTTTCTGCTCACAACATTCTCTCTCCTAACTATTCCTCCCACTCATTCTCTCTCCTATTTAATTTTTCATACTCATAATATTTAACCTTTTTCTCTTTCTTACATCACTTTCCTTAATTCTCGTGCAAACGTCCTTTTGAGACACTTCGGGAAACATAAAACCACTAAAAGCCCTAAATAATGGCACATATTTGTAACTCAATTTCCATTTGGATTTTGAGGAAAGACATAAAGATTAAAAACACTTTAAATGTCATTTTAGAATGTAGAAAAAATAAAAATAAATAAAAGAGGTAGCCGTATACCATTTTCACAAGATCGGGACCTGAAAACCACGAGAACCCTAAATAATGGCACATATTTGTAACTCGGTTTCCATTTGGATTTTGAGGAAGGTCATAAAGATGAAAAACACTTTAAATGTCATTGAGAATGTAGAAAAAATTAAAAAAATAAACGAGGTAGCCGTATACCATTTTCACAAGATCGGGACACATTCCTTAAAACCCTAAATAATGACACATATTTGTAACTCAATTTCCATTTGGATTTTGAGGAAAGTCATAAATATTAAAACCACTTTAAATTTCATTTATAATGTAGAAAAAAGTAAAAAAAAAATAAAAGAGGTAGCCGTATACCATTTTCACAAGATCGGGACACAAAACCACGAGAACCCTAAATAATGGCACATATTTGTAACTCAGTTTCCATTTGGATTTTGAGGAAGGTCATAAAGATGAAAAACACTTTAAATGTCATTTAGAATGTAGAAAAAAATTAAAAAAATAAACGAGGTAGCCGTATACCATTTTCACAAGATCGGGACACATAAAATCCTAAGAACCTAAATAATGACACATATTTGTAACTCAATTTCCATTTGGATTTTGAGGAAGGTCATAGAGATGAAAAACACTTTAAATGTCATTTAGAATGTAGAAAAAAAATTTAAAAAAATAAATGAGGTAGCCGTATACCATTTTCACAAGATCGGGACACATTCCTTAAAATCCTAAATAATGGCACATATTTGTAACTCAATTTCCATTTGGATTTTGAGAAAAGTCATAAAGATGAAAAACACTTTAAATTTCATTTATAATGTAGAAAAAAATTTAAAAAAATAAACGAGATAGCCATATACCATTTTCACAAGATCGGGACACATAAAACCCTGAGAACCCTAAATAATGGCACATATTTGTAACTCAATTTCCATTTGGATTTTGAGGAAGGTTATAAAGATGAAAAACACTTTAAATGTCATTTAGAATGTAGAAAAAAATTAAAAAAAAATAAACGAGGTAGCCGTATACCATTTTCACAAGATCGGGACACAAAACCCTGAGAACCCTAAATAATGGCACATATTTGTAACTCAGTTTCCATTTGGATTTTGAGGAAGGTCATAAAGATGAAAAACACTTTAAATGTCATTTAGAATGTAGAAAAAAATTAAAAAAAAATAAACGAGGTAGCCGTATACCATTTTCACAAGATCGGGACACATAAAACCCTAAGAACCCTAAATAATGACACATATTTGTAACTCAATTTCCATTTGGATTTTGAGGAAAGTTATATAAAAAAAGATAGAAAAAAACTAAACAAATGAAGGCATATAGAAGAAAAGTCAAAAGAGGGACGGACTACCCTATATTTATTTTTTAATTTTTTTTAAATTTTTTATTGACTATAAAATAATATTTTAGCCTTTGTTAATTAGTGGTTTTTTTTAGAAAAAGTTATAGAAAAAAAGATAGAAAAAAACTAAACAAATGAAGGTATATAGAAGAAAAGTCAAAAGAGGGACGGACTACCCTATATTTATTTTTTAATTTTTTTTAAATTTTTTATTGACTAGAAAATAATATTTTAGCCTTTGTTAATTAGTGTTTTTTTTTAGAAAAAGTTATAGAAAAAAAGATAGAAAAAAACTAAACAAATGAAGGTATATAGAAGAAAAGTCAAAAGAGGGACGGACTACCCTATATTTATTTTTTAATTTTTTAAAATTTTTTATTGACTAGAAAATAATATTTTAGCCTTTGTTAATTGGTGGTTTTTTTTAGAAAAAGTTATATAAAAAAGATAGAAAAAACTAAACAAATGAAGGCATATAGAAGAAAAGTCAAAAGAGGGACGGACTACCCTATATTTATTTTTTAATTTTTTTTAAATTTTTTATTGACTATAAAATAATATTTTAGCCTTTGTTAATTAGTGGTTTTTTTTAGAAAAAGTTATAGAAAAAAGATAGAAAAAACTAAACAAATGAAGGTATATAGAAGAAAAGTCAAAAGAGGGACGGACTACCCTATATTTATTTTTTTATTTTTTTAAATTTTTTATTGACTAGAAAATAATATTTTAGCCTTTGTTAATTAGTGTTTTTTTTTAGAAAAAGTTATAGAAAAAAGATAGAAAAAAACTAAACAAATGAAGGCATATAGAAGAAAAGTCAAAAGAGGGACGGACTACCCTATATTTATTTTTTAATTTTTTTAAAATTTTTTATTGACTAGAAAATAATATTTTAGCCTTTGTTAATTAGTGGTTTTTTTAAAAAAAGTTATATAAAAAAGATAGAAAAAAACTAAACAAATGAAGGCATATAGAAGAAAAGTCAAAAGAGGGACGGACTACCCTATATTTATTTTTTAATTTTTTTAAATTTTTTATTGACTATAAAATAATATTTTAGCCTTTGTTAATTAGTGGTTTTTTTAGAAAAAGTTATAGAAAAAGATAGAAAAAAACTAAACAAATGAAGGTATATAGAAGAAAAGTCAAAAGAGGGACGGACTACCCTATATTTATTTTTTTATTTTTTTAAATTTTTTATTGACTAGAAAATAATATTTTAGCCTTTGTTAATTAGTGTTTTTTTTTAGAAAAAGTTATAGAAAAAAAGATAGAAAAAAACTAAACAAATGAAGGCATATAGAAGAAAAGTCAAAAGAGGGACGGACTACCCTATATTTATTTTTTAATTTTTTTAAAATTTTTTATTGACTAGAAAATAATATTTTAGCCTTTGTTAATTAGTGGTTTTTTTTTAGAAAAAGTTATATAAAAAAAGATAGAAAAAAACTAAACAAATGAAGGCATATAGAAGAAAAGTCAAAAGAGGGACGGACTACCCTATATTTATTTTTTAATTTTTTTAAATTTTTTATTGACTAGAAAATAATATTTTAGCCTTTGTTAATTAGTGGTTTTTTTTAGAAAAAGTTATATAAAAAAAGATAGAAAAAAACTAAACAAATGAAGGTATATAGAAGAAAAGTCAAAAGAGGGACGGACTACCCTATATTTATTTTTTAATTTTTTTTTTAAATTTTTAATTGACTAGAAAATAATATTTTAGCCTTTGTTAATTAGTGGTTTTTTTAGAAAAAGTTATAGAAAAAAAGATAGAAAAAAACTAAACAAATGAAGGTATATAGAAGAAAAGTCAAAAGAGGGACGGACTACCCTATATTTATTTTTTAATTTTTTTTTAAATTTTTTATTAACTAGAAAATAATATTTTAGCCTTTGTTAATTAGTGATTTTTTTAAGAAAAAGTTATAGAAAAAAAGATAGAAAAAAACTAAACAAATGAAGGTATATAGAAGAAAAGTCAAAAGAGGGACGGACTACCCTATATTTATTTTTTTATTTTTTTTAAATTTTTTATTGACTAGGAAATAATATTTTAGCCTTTGTTAATTAGTGTTTTTTTTTAGAAAAAGTTATAGAAAAAAAAGATAGAAAAAAAACTAAACAAATGAAAGTATATAGAAGAAAAATAATAAAAAAAATTCAGCGACGGAATTATTCCGTCGCTGATAATTTATCAGCGACGGAATAATTCCGTCGCTGATAAATTAAAAAAAATAAAAAATATATAAATTATCAGCGACGGAATTATTCCGTCGCTGATAATCTAATTTTTTTTTAAAAAAAATAAATTATCAGCGACGGAATAATTCCGTCGCTGTTAACGTAAAAAAAATAAAAAATAAATAAATTATCAGCGACGGAATTATTCCGTCGCTGATATTTTATTTAGCGACGGAATTAAATTCCGCCGCTGAAATTCCGTCGCTAAAACGAATATTCGTCGAATATTCTTTTTTAGCGACGGAATTCAGCGGCGGAATTTAATTCCGTCGCTAAATTTGGCGCCAAATTTATTCCGTCGCTAAAACATAATTTCCGTCGCTAAATAGCGACGGAATGCTTCCGTCGCTGTTTATTCCGTCGCTAAAACACCAGTTTCTGGTAGTGTGTCCTCAGACTCATTCATCCTCAAGTTTTCAAACTTGGTCATGAGAATTCTCAACCTAGTGGCTTTGACACTATCATCACCCTCACAGTGAGCTTGCAAAATATCCCAGGCTTTCTTTGCTATATTTTGGTTTAAAACAAGTCTAAACATGTGTTCATCCACATGACTTGAGATAGCACCAAGAGCCTTGGAATTGTAGTTTGCACTAGTGACCTCATCTGTGGTCCATTCTTCCTCAGGTTTAATTCTATACACCTTTTCGGAGGTTTCACCATCTTCTTCTTTATTTGTCATTTCAACCTTAGGAGGGGACCATGGAATAATAATACTAAGCCATGCTCGTTCATCAATTGCTTTGATGAAGAGACGCATCTTAGCTTTCCAGATGGGATAGTTAGTTCCATCTAAAACCGGGGGACGGTATTGACTCAAGTGTCCTTCCATAATGACCACTCTTCCTTGGATCTCACTCAGTAGAGTCGAGTGTAGCTCTGATACCAATTGAAAGAAATGGAGCGGCTAGGAAGTGCACAGAGGACTGATGTGAGTCCTGATGCTATCGCACCAGCACTAGCACAGCAGTGAAATGCAGCGGAATATTAAAACAGAAAAAGAAATGGACAACGAAATAACACTTATCTACAGCAATATGCTGTAGACAATAAACTTCTCTTATTAAAAACACTTTTGAAAACCGATTACAAGGAAACAATAAGAGAATTACTAAAATAATCAAAGAGAACTCTCTCACAAAAACACTCCTCTCAAGTCTATATTTCTTCAGCCTTTTTGAGTGTATATTTCCGTGTATGTAAACTGACTTTGAGTCTTGTATTTATAGCTAAGTAGAACACGGTCAATGGGTAAGGATAATCATTGAAGAAGAGCTTGATCCTCAATCTCCTCTATCTCTAATCCTTATCCTTGAGAGTCCTATAAAACAACCAAACAATACTAAACACACAGTAGATTTTCGGTTAATAGGTTAGTGATTATAAATAAAAATATTTACATAATTAAAATATAAAAGAAAGTAACAAAACAAAGTTAAGTCAACCTTTTGACTTGGCTAAGTGTGATGCTACCACACTTTCACATTACTATAAACGCCTATCTCTGTCATATTCAAACAATAATTAATCCTTAAAATCTCCAAGTTATAAAAGGCACTACACACTGAGCCCGTTTCACCAATGATAGCTTCCTTTTTCCTTGGATAATATCCTGACAGCTCAAAACTCTGAGTTCTCCTCACTAGGGAACAAAGTTTCGTATTCAAAACCCAACTTAATTCATCATCTGCACGATGCAATATACTACTAGTATTTGTTATAATACCATCATTCCAACAAGTATAATCTCCACTACCAATTGAGACATCAAATCTTTTTAACTTGTCCAAGAAGCTAGGATTCTTCCAAATCCTGCACAATCCTCGAGTCAGATAAACAAATCTGCAAGGTGGTCAGGTAAGACAATGAATTCAACTCTTTAACGCTTGTAAATGTATACTTACCCATTAAAATTAAATACTTCCAGTCCTCTAATCCCCAGAAAAAATTTGCCAGCTATGTTTACATTATCATGGGCGAGTTGGAGCTTCAAGAGCCTGAGGTTTGGATAATCTAGACCACCAGGAGGCTCGTTGATAGCATCGGACTTGAGTGTGATGGCGGAGTGAGCTTTCTGGCGATTATATTGAGACCATTGCTTCAACTTTAGGTCGAACCTTACTAGATACGCGTGTTGTGGATTTGATGCAATTAGCAAACATACATCTCGCACGACGTCATGCAGTTTTACACATAAATCACGATTCCGATCGCCGCCCTGCAGAAGTAAATTAGAGCTCTCAAGGTAGTTGACCAAAGTATGTACCCTGTTTCTTGTTTCTTCAAAAGTCTCAACATCACCAAACAACTTGAGCCACATTGAATATTTGACCAGTTGTTCAATTGGGATGATTTCGTCTTCTTCAAATAGGCAGCAAAGCAATAGCAATGGCTCAGCATTATACTTGACTGCACCCTTTCGTGCATTCCAGAAGATTTCTTCAACTGTAGCATTGTATCTTCCCACTCATACTTCTCCCTTTTCGATAGTGCCTTTCCAAGAGTTACAACTGCAATAGGTAGACCTCCACACTCCTTTGCAACCTCTTTTGCAATGTCTTGTAAATCTTCATTCTTCACGCAATCTCCCGTTGCCTCTTGGAAAAGACTCCATGCTTCTTGATCGGATAAAACCTCAAGTCTAATGTGCCTTTGAGCAGCCATCGCAGTGCATGAACGTTTAATTCTTGTTGTAAACACAACTTTGCAACCATTTCCAGTAGGAATTCTGACATCACCCAGATCAATTTCTTCCCAAATATCATCTAACACTACAAGGACCCTCCCGCCTTTATTAAGTATTTCACAAAGCTGCTCTGCTCGTGCATAAGTTGACCCCTCAGTAAACTTCAAACCAAGCATTTCCGCAATATCACCTTGAATCTTGACCAAATCAGGTTCCACGGTCATTGCGACGTCATTGAATAAACTTTCTGCTTTCACTTTCTCGAGAACTTGTTTAACTAATGTCGTCTTGCCAACACCACCCATCCCTGATATACCTATCAAATTGATTCCATCGTCCTTGAGCGAGTCCATGACTTCATTCATAGTTGCTGATGGTGCAGGAATGTGTTTGGGCTCAGGCAGGGGCGGACCCAGGACAAAAATGGAGGGGGTTCACACATTACATTAATCAAAAACTTCAAATAATTAATTGTTTGTTACATACTAAGCGTCTGTTTTTGGCCAAGGGGGTGGGCAAACTGGTAAGTGTGGGGGGTACACTTAGTACTATTTTTTCATTTTTTATTTTTTTTTGCAGGTCAACCTTGACTTTGGGGGGTTCCCCTCCACCCCCTTGGATAAGGGTGTGTCCGCCCCTGGGCTCAGGTATTGTGTCCAACAGATGATTGAGCTGACTTCGGATCTGCACAACACAAGAAACAACCGTGAAACTGTGCCGGGGGTCTTCCGGCAAGCCCCTTCCGGCGTGAGAATCAGCGTATGGACCGGAAAATAGTGATAATAGTATGGAGAGTGTGTGTGTACGTAAATATGCAGAAATGAATTACCTTTGTCCATGATTCTGTTCCCATATTTATAGTAGATGAAATGATATTAGGGTTTTCATCTGAACCGTTGGATTGGGTTGCTGCCAACCGTTGGATCATCTTGGTTCCCTAGGCGTAAACGTGTCACGCCGTGATTGCTCCGCCTAAGTAAGGACACTGCTGTGTCTGACACAGATAAGTGGTTTGCCTTATAATGGAAAGTCAACTTGCACACCTTTTGGCACCATTACTGCTTCCATGATTGCACGCACAGATTGTCTTGGTGTCAGATCTGACTTTACCCAATATAGCTAATTAATCAAGCTTATTGAGGAAGCTAAGTAAAGGGACGACCTGGAGCTGTATGTCCAGGAGGATCGTCGCCTTATCAAGACTCGACGACCGAGTGGACGAGCGAGTTAGATCGCTTAATGGCGACGACCGAGTGGACGAGCGAGTTAGATCGCTCAATGGCGACGACCGTCGTTCTATGTTGGAATGGATTCTGGCTTGTGAGGAGAAGGCTCGTCGTTAGATGGGCTTGGTCGCTCATTGGCGACGACCGCCATCTAGTGTATCGACGGGCCATGTCCCCAAACCTTAATGGGCTTCATTGGTCCTATTCATCATTGGGCTTGCCGGGCCCCAGTCTCGTAGACAGGTATTGGGCTCGGCCCATCACGAAATATCCCGTTCAGTTATTGGGCTCGGCCCATCACGAAATATCCAGTTCAGTGGCTCCCAACTCATGGGTCATCTTGACGGGCCAGGAGTTCGCACTTTATCTTAGGGTTATCCGTACGACCGTCAGTTTGAAATTTGAATTGTTGTGACGTCAGCAATGGTGACGTGGGAGGATGGGATTTCACCATTAATTTACACGCGTCCCATGATGGGACATTCTCCTTGGAAATCACAGAGGGTATTTAATGCTCCCATCATTTCGCCGTTTGGGTTTCCAAGGTATAAACCCCTCATCTTTCCCAGGTATAAAAAGCTTTCTCCCTCCTCTATTTCAAACTTTTCGAAACCTTGATCACTGAGAGCAAAACAGCGAAGGCAATTTTCGGCAACCAGCAAGGAGAGCTCCGGCAACCGTGCAAACGTTTTCCGGCAACACAAATTGTTCTAGCTTCACCACCTCTAAGCAATCCGGCAGCGTGGATAAGGGACTTCTTTGATCTCCCACCGGAAAACTCATCAGAAAACTCTCCGACGAACCCTTTACCAGGTATTACCCTTTGATTGTTCTTCACTTTCTGGGTTTTTCTTGGGGTTTAAGGATTTGTTTAATGAGACCCAGGAGGGTAAGCTTTGAGAGAGGAGTTAAGTTTGGTTTTGGGTTAAATCAGAGGGTATATAAATGTGCTGGGGGTATTTGGAGGGAAATCCCACTGATTGAGTGTTCTTCAATTCTGGTAAAGTTTAGTTTTGAAAATGAGAGTCTGGATTTTCCCACTGAAGAGGTCCTTGGAGAATTTGAGGAAGATGACCCAAGGGTAACACCTTTCAGGTCAATGAACGACCTACCCAACCATATCCAAACTCACTACTCACTGTCCCGTCGTGATTCACTTAGGGATTTGGTTTTAGGGGAATCTAGGTTGCCCATAGATAGGTCGTCGCCTACGGATGTTAGGACTGATTCCCCTTCTCTTTTTCCTTATTTTGTAGACATGGATCACGACGGCCGTCCTAGTCAACCGGCCCAAGAAGTAAACGAGGCCAGTACAAGTGCTGGAGACGCTCGAATAGTTGACGCTTTTCACACCAGTGTACGAGCTGGGAGGAACGAGCGAGGCTTTGGAGGCGGGGCACAAGGGAACTGGGCCATCACCAAAGTCAGTACGAGGAAGGGTAATACTGGGAAGCTACTGATTGATTCCCTACGAGACTCTTTCAGGGTCCATGCTTCCAACTACAGGCTTGAGTATCTCAGCCAGAAAGAATATGAGCCTCGTAGACAGGCCCTCCTTACTAGTAAAGAGAAGGTGGCCTTCTATTATAAACAGTTCGAGCTCGGCTTGAGGTTGCCCCTTGACCCTTTTATTAATGAATTTTTGGAAGACTCAGGTTGTGTGCCAATGGAGTTAAGTGCCAATGTCGTCAGGATCCTGTCCGAATTCATCGTCGTTTGCAGGTTCCTCGGCTACGAGCCATGTAACAAGGTATTTCGTCAATACTACAGGACGGCCCGTTCCATCAATAAAGGAAAGTCCATAGTGAGTGTATCCTCAATTAGGAATGTACGAGGTCTATTTTTGGGGACTCATAATAAAGTGTATGGTTGGGATCACCATATGATCTTGGTGGAGAGCAGGGTAGGATGGCAATTTCCCTTCCCAGAGAGTCAAAGTATGGTTGCCGATGAGCATGTATGGCCGGCGCCGTGGGCCACAACTCTGAAGGAGAAAATTGATGATTTGTTGAGTCATGGTTGGGTGTCGTAGGAGGACATAGAAGCCTCTCACTGGAGATACATAAGGGTCGGCATTATGTCCAAGCCGTCGAAAGGCCCCAACCCCTTGGTGCAGATCAACCTTGACGCTCGTTATCCAGTCTGGGCAGTTCACGACGACTTGACTTGAGAAGAAAATTGTATAAATTGTGCCGGTGCCCGCTTCGACCATCCTGAAGATCGTTGCGCTACCTTGAAATGACCGGGGGTTGGGTTCTTAATACTTGTCTATTTATTCTGATAGTTTGCCTTTTTGTTCGTCATGAAGGACTTAACCTTTCTCCGATTTTATTTGGCAGTTCTTTCTGCGAGGGATATTGACCACATTGAACGTGACGTTATGAGCGGAGCAATCATACCCAACGATCGAACTAAAGCGAAGAAAGACAGAGCGGCGTCCAATGCCATCTACGACCGCCAGGAGAATATGACGATGAGGAATGAACAGCTGCCCAAGGACAACACTATTGGTGCCATCCCCTTGATTGAAATCGAGCCCGCTGCTAAGAGTTTGAATACTGGGGGTCGTCAATCACGAGTTGACGCGCTTGAGAGGGAGGTTGGAGTGGAGACTAGTGACGCGGCTGCCAATGCTGGAAACCAACCGGTCGTCATTGAGGGTGAGCATGTTAATCCTGAGGCCGTTGGGAGCTCAGATTCCAATCCTGAGGTCATCGGTGAGGGGAGCCACGTCTCTGGGAAGAGAAAAGATCACCCCGTTGGTTCTGGGGGAGAGAGAGAGAGAAAAATAAGAAAGTTGCCAACGACCCTGTTAGTTCCTCTGACCCCTCAACTCCGCAGACTGAAACTCCTGGCTCGTCGTCAGGGATCCTTACTAGGAAACAGGCCATGGAAATGGCAACCAAGTTAGCCAAAGTTCCTCATATATCTGGGATTCCTTGCTTGGCAAGAAGTGGTCCCCCCTCATCCTGGGGGCGGCCTTGACGAAACGGGGCAGGGACGTTGATTTCGTCCGCCAGATGAGGGAGGCCAGGACCAAGCCTGAGACCTACCATGCTCGCTTCGGGCTGATCCAGACTGAGGTAATTCAGATTTGCGCTCTTCATACATCTCTCGTCGTTTTACACTTGTAATAATAATAACCCTGTTGATGCAGATGATGTCGATGATGGATGCCATGACGGCAGATTTTAAGGCATGCCTTGAGGCCGAGCAAAAGGACAATGAGCAGCTGATTCGATCTGTTGGGGCTAAGGAGGCGGCTGAGCAGAAACTGAAGGAAGCTGAAAACAATGTTGTCCAACTAACCACCACCTACGAGTCTCTGATGGCTCAGAAAAATGAAGTTTTAAAGGAGGTTGAGGCCCTGAAAGCTGACAAGGCCAAGCTGGAGAAAGACGGAGCGATCTTGGGGGACCTGTCTTAAAGCAACTGAGACCAAGTTTGATAAGGTGAAGACTGACTACGAGGCAGCTCGGGGTCAGATCGAGGCAATGAGGGTTGATCATCAGGCGGCTTTGGACGAGACTAAATTGGATGCTGTTGAGGAGTTTAAAAGAGGTGTTGAATATCTTCAGGTCATCACTGAGAAGGCCAGGGGCTTCTTCAAGGATGGAGCGAAGCATTTGGCAAGGCGGATCCTTGCGGATCCAGAGACTAAGGATTTTATGTCTACGAGGAAGCTAGCCGACCTCTGCAAAGAACAGTCGCATGACCAGGAGGCTCGTTCAGTCCATCCTCTCGTTCCTTTCAATGACAATGATCTGCTTATTATCAAAGAAGATGACGAGAAGGAAGGGAAAGACGAGTGGCCAGTCTCAGCTGTTGATCCGAGGAATTTTGATGCCTATATGACTTCTTTCTTGGAGACGGTTCTGATCCCGACGAGGCTCCCTCCAACGCCGGCGGTCCCCAGTGACTTATTTTTCTGAAATGGTTTGTAAGGTTTCAAACAATGCTTCACCTTGGTTTGGTGGTTTCAAACAATGTTTCAAACAATCTTTAATTTTTGTTATGTAATTGACTCGTTTCCTCGTAGTTTAGAGGGGGTCGTACAATTTGGTTGGTACTTTAGTTATTCAATGCCTATGTTTTCTGTTTGTTAATCTATATGTTAACGTAGATAGCATGTGATAACTGTTTAGGTGAGTAAGTTTGAGGACAAGTGTGTATGGTCGTCGTAAGTGATGACCAAAACATGGGTCGTCCTAATGTGACTGACCCTTGTTCATACTTGCGTTTTCTCAACTTCTCAAAGGCTCGTAGGAGTAGTACGAAGGTCGCTAGATCTTTGCTCGTAGGCAAGATTCTATAGACGAGTCGTCTTATTCCGTTATAGCAGTCGACGAAGTCTGGCTTCGTCTAACCTTTATACTTGGCTAAAGTGGGTGTACATGTCGAAGTCTTGGCTTCGACTGATCTTTATACTTGATCAAAGTGATTGCATGGGTCGAAGTTTGACTTCAACCGATCTAAGTATCTTGAGTTTGTAGAGAAAGTTCAAAAAAGCGACGAGTTTCATTCATAACTTTTGTTGACAACGACCTTACATTGGATTTTCTTCTAATCGCTTTTTAAACTAACGGGATTTATAGTCCATCCCTTACAAACTTCCAAAAACTACAACAATTTCCTTTTGACAGTTAGATAAAGAACCACAAATGAGGTGCCCTGAGGGCGCTGAGGGAAGACGATCTTCAGAAATAATACTTCATGAGGTGGTTGGCGTGCCACGGATGCTTGAGTTGTTCACCATTTGGCTTAGCAAGGCGATATGTTCCCTCTCTAACCACATTGGTGACAATGTAAGGTCCTTCCCAGTTGGGTGAGAGTTTGTTCTGACGGGCCTTGAGTCCCGTTGCTTCAATTTTTCTGAGAACGTGATCACCGACTTTGAAAAACCTTTTCTTCACTTTCTTATCGTGGTACGCCTTGGTTCTTTTCTTGTAATTCTCCATCCTCAATTGAGCGTCTAATCTTCGCTCGTCCACAAGGTCAAGATCGACCTGTCTGTTATGGATGTTCTTTTCAACGTCGTAGAGTGCCACTCGATCAGTCAGAAGCTGAAGCTTGGCGGGAGCCATGGCCTCAGAGCCATAGGCCAAAGCAAATGGGGTTTCCCCCGTAGGCCCCCGGGTGGTTGTGCGGACTGCCCAGAGAGCTGAAGGGAGTTCGTCTAACCATCTTGTATCCCGTCCCTCAAGATTTTTACATAACGCCGACAAGACGAGCTTGTTTGCTGCTTCAGCTTGTCCATTGCCTTGGGGATAGGCAACAGACGACTTAGAATGCTTGACGCCCATTCTGTTTAACTCTTGCTCAAATTTCCGAGAAAACTGTAGGCCGTTGTCAGAAACAATTACCCTTGGGATCCCAAAGCGACACCATATTGAATCGTGGATGAAGCTTAAGGCGTTGTTTTCTGTAATTTTGTTCAGGGCTTTGGCCTCCACCCACTTGGAAAAATAATCAACTGTCACAATCACATACTTCACCCCTCCCTTGGTCTGTGGTGTGGGCTCCTCCCAAGTCCCGAGACCTATAAACTCGTGTCCCAGGATGGGGAGTCCCAAAATATACCATTTAAAAAAAACTTTCTTTACTTTAACTTGAAAAGTATACAACCCGTTTTAAAAACAGTTTCAAAATAACCTCTCTACATGGAGGTGATATGTAAACCTGTTTAAACAAACACAACATGTTTATACAAATATACAACTGGTAAGCTTATACAAGCCAACCATACAACAAACCAACTCACGCTTAATTACAAAACAAACCAACTGAAACAAGTTTGTAAAAGTTTTATATACAGAGCCTTTCCCCAAAAGAATAACAACCACAATCCCAACTCCCCAATACAACACATACCCCGACAACCAAAAGAAATCCAAACTCTGTCCCCCGGCCTCACTGGTCCGGTCCTTCTGTCTCAGCGGGATCTAAAAAAATAAAGGGAGAAGGGGTGAGATAAAATCTCAGCAAGCTATTATGTATGCAGCAATATGCCATACAAGATGCAACACATAAACAGGTTGCTCAATATTAGAAAACAGTAAACACATTACGTTACCTTTTCCTGCTGACCAATAAGTCATATAACATGCAACACATACACAGGTTGCTCAATCACATTGGGAAAACAGTAAACACGTTACGTTACCTTTCCCTTTACCTTTTCCCCATCTGGGTCATATGTAGTACTACGGTGGGAGTCATACTCCTCTCATGTGGTGAACTGCTAGTGCACATCCACCTCTTATACGACCTCTTTCAAAGATCCATATAAGCTGCCTCGCTATCATGTGGCATGACTGCACATATCCACAGAAGCTGAACCCCTCAATACGTGGCCACAGAAGGGGGTGAACGGTCCAAGTATAAAGACATCCAACCATCTTATGAAATACTTTCGCATAAGGGATGGGATTCTCTATACCCCCGAAGATCAACTGGTATACCATAGTCAAGCACATTATAGATACTTGAAAGTAAGTCCACCCAATGGGACATCAACATACATAGAACATGGTACTGCAACTCATGTTAAACAATTGAAACAGTGAAACACATATTTAATACTATGTGCACAATTAACTATGAATATGCAAACTCGTATGGCACAAAGTATAGCACATAAGTTCTACACATTCATCACACAATGTATAAACCATTAACAGGATGCTACCACTCCTGTCCAAACCAAGTAACTAGTGCACAACACATTTGAGGCACTATAAGAGCAAATAACCCTACATGGGTCATCACATAAGGATACAATATAATATAAGTAACCCTACGCGTACATCATATAACATTAAACACCTTCTCTAAAGGTTTCAAGTTCGAATACCAAGTTTTAATAACTTTGGTTCAAGTTTCACAATTACCTTTCAACCTTTTTCAAGATAATATTTAAAGCCCTTCCCAATATCATTTTGGGCCAATTAAATATTTTGAACGGAATTTAATTAAAATAATAATAATGAAATAACACTGAACTATTGTATTTATTAGTCGAAAGAAAGATGGTACTTGGCTTTTAAAACATAAGCTCTACTTATCTTTATTAACTAATTTAACAATATAGTTCAGAAACCCTCACTTATAACTCGGCAAGATGGGCTCGGCAAGATGGGCAGTAGACTAGCTCACAACAATTCCAAGTATCAAGCAGAGTAACACTAATAACATATCATTAAATTAAACCTACTACTAAGGAGGAATCCTCATACCATACTTGTTGGAACAAATTAGTACCAAACGTACCACCCTTTCAGCCAAGACCCAATTCATTCTACCACATCCATTTTCTTTCCATTTTTTAAAGTCAAGTAAATATGATTCCACAATACTAAAACCCTTTTTATATCACGTAATATCAATATTAAATATTAAATGAACAATTATTGAAAGAAATCATAATAACTTACTAAAATTTGCCGAAATAAAAAGAAGATTTAATCGGCTATTCTTGTTCTAATCGACTCCCTGATCACAAATATGAAGTCGGAAATATAAACGGATCAACGGTTGATTTTCTAAAATTTTCTGAAGGTAACCCTAAGTTTAGGAACGGTTCGTAGTACTGATTGATAGAGATAGAGAGAAATAAAGGAGCTGAGAAGGTGAGAAGGGAAAGCTTCTCTACTAGTGAGTCACTACCTTAATTATCCAATTTTTTTACACCTAAACATAAGCCACGTGAGAACCAATTGCTGCCAACAATTTTCCATGCAAAATAATCTATGGGTCCCACAACTTGAACCAAATCAATTTCTCAAACCATCCGCCCCATATTTCTTTTATTTTTGTTATTACTAGATTGACTCCTGTGCGATGCACGGGGCATTACTGTATTGTATATTCAAAAGACAAAAATTGAACTAAAATAAATCAAAAAATTAATTCGTTTATACATTATGAAATAATTTCTTAAAGAATAGATTGTCAAAACATAAAAATTAGAAAACAATAAAATAGGAATAAAACAAAAATCATTAGAAATATGCATTTCTCCATATACAATTATGTAGTATTTTATCATTTAAAAAAGTAAATAAAACACACGAATCACATACGAAATAAGTTATTGAAATTAGTAAAAAAATGTGAAGATTGGAAATATAGTTAAAAAAAAGATGATATTTTATTTCTTTTTGATAAACAGAAATTTTTAAATAAAAAAAAAAAGATTTCTTCATACCAAAAGAATAGTACAATTATCTAATAAAAATTTATTTTTAGGTAAAAATTATGATTTTGGTGTAAAAACATATAAAAATATTAATTTTAAAAAGATGAACAAATGGGGCAAGGGCCACGGCCGGCCAAAATGACTAAGCCTTGACCAACTTGAGCATTATATAGGGAAGGGATAAAATTTTAGTTTTGATTTTTATTAAATGTGGGATAAACTCCTCAAGAACATGCCAAAGGCCAAGGCCGAGCCACGGCCAAGGGCAAGGCCGAGCCACGGCAAAGGCCAAGGCCGGCCAAGGCCAAGCCAAGGATAATCAATGTTAAATTTTATTATTTTTGACAAACAATTTTGTTTTGAATAGAAATAATTTTTTGGATATAAAAAATTTTTTGGATAAAAATAATTTCTTTGTCCAATTCAAAGTTGACCAAAAATCAACAAAATAATTATAGTCATATACATATATAATTATTAATATTAAATATATATATATATCTTGAAAGGAAGAAAAGAAGAGAATAAAAGTATAAAAAGTAGAAAAATATCAAATTGAAATAAAGAAAAAATCAAATGGAAAATATATTATCATACAATTATGAAGTATTTTATTTCTGATAAAATTTACAAAAAAAACACAAACAATTTTTTCAAATGAAAAATTTCCCTTAAATGTGCGTACATCAAAAAAAAATATGTACTATTTATTTACATTAACTCATTATGAACATAATTATGATATGTATTTTTAATTTAGCATATTTAATTTTGAGAAGAAAAAAATATATATATATTAAAAAAAATATATATATATATATACTTTATAAATACACAATGATTTTGACATAAAGTTAAATCAAAATTTTAAAAATGATGGTAATATTGTCCGATATTCGTTTTATTAATACACAATTTTTAGAGACGGATAGAAAATTCGATAAATTTATTAATACTTTATTTACTTTGCTTCAAAGTTTAAATTATTTTTTTTAATAAATTGTATGATGTAATGAACTCAAATAAACTCAATAACCATATTACCCCATCCAACTAAAATAAACTCAATAACCATATTTACTTTTCTTCAAAGTTTAAATTATTTTTATTAACACTTTATTTACTTTGCTTGAAAGTTTAAATTATTTTTATTAATACTTTATTTACTTTGTTTCAAAGTTTAAATTATTTTTTTAATAAATGAAATAAGTCTATATTTAGATGTCCAAACGGTTATAACCGCTGGTTAACGGTTATAACCGGCGGTTAAAATAATAGTTAACACTTAACCGTAACCTAACCGTTAACCTTGTACTAACGGTTACGGTTATCCGATTAACGGTTATAAACGATTAACACGATTTATCCGGTTAAAACGGTTATAATAATAGTTTTTTTTTCCAAAATTAGTCCTTCTAACAGAATTTTTAACAAATTCAGTTAAGTTACATTTGAAAAAATGCTTACACAGCCAAGGCATATGCCTAGGCAAATGCATGGGTCGGCCATGCTCAAAGTGACGGCCAACTATTGGGAAAATGGCCCAGCAGCAGCCTTTATATAGCCAAGCACTTGAATTTTTTTGGTTTCCTTTCAATGTGGGATAAAATCCCAAGGGGCGGCAAGGCCACACGGCCCGAGGCCGTGGCCGACGTGGCGAGCCAAAGCAAGGCCAAGGCCGAGCCACAAGCCTTCGATTTATTTCCCTTCATTTCGATGTGGGATAACTCCCAAGGCCACATGGCCAAGGCCGTAGCCGGCCAAGCGCGAGCCAGCAAGGCCACGGCCGGCCAAGGCAAGGCCACGAAGCCAAGGCAAGCCCACGAGGCCAAGGCCCATGTCCAATTTCTATATTTTTTTTTTTTACAAATAAATAATATCTTAATATTATATTTTTTATTTTGTATAAAAATATTATTTATTTTTGACAAATAATAAAAATAAGTGGCAATATTTTTTGGATATATATATAAATTTATGAAATATTTTGACAAATTTAAAATTATTATTTTGAAATATTTATTTTGACAAATATATATATATACATATATAGATACATATATATATATATAGTATACTCCCTCCGTCCCAATGAAAGCTTCACTAATTACCCAAAAGGTCGTCCCGTTAGAAACTTCACCTTTCCTTTTTAAGCAAAGAATAATCATATATACTTGGTAAATACACAATGATTTTATTTATACATATTTTTTCACTCTCATTTCCATAATTTGCGTTCCCACCCAAAAAGGTGAAGCACTTATTGGGACGGATGGAGTATATTAAATAATCATATATACTTGGTAAATACAAAATTAATTTAAAAAATTAATCATATATACTTGGTAAATACACAATGATTTTATTTATACATATTCAAAATCATTTCAACTCATCATCCTATACCCCATCACTTGTATTTTATTTTGTATTATTTTTTTAATTATTGAAATTATTATTATTAATTTTTTAATTTATAATTAAAAAAATTACTTCACACTTAAATAAATTTTTAATTTTTTTTCTTATATATGATAATAAAAAAATTATTTAATCATATATTCTTTGTAAATATATGATAATAAAAAAATTATTTAATCATATATTCTTTGTAAATACAAAAAAATATTTTCTTTTTTCTTAAATGGGCAAATCGCATGGGCCAAGGCCATGGGCAAGGGCAAGGGCCATGGTCGGCCGAAAATATATTCTCTAGTCTAGCTTGAGAATATATTGGGAAGGGTTAGCATTTGAGTTTGGTTTGTAATAGATGTGGGATAAAAACCTCTAGGCCACGCCCAAGGCCAAGGGCCAAGGCCAAGGCCGCCCAACGCCCATGTCCAATTTCTATATTATTATTTTTTTTTATATAATATCTTAATATTATATTTTTTATTTTGTATAAAAATATTTTTTATTTTTGACAAATAATAAAAATAAGTGGCAATATTTTTTGGATATATATATAAATTTATGAAATATTTTGACAAATTTAAAATTATTATTTTGAAATATTTATTTTGACAAATATATATATATATATATATATATATATATATATATAGTAAACTATATTAAATAATCATATATATTTGGTAAATACAAAATTAATTGAAAAAAATAATCATATATACTTGGTAAATACACAATAATTTTATTTATACATATTCAAAATCATTTCAACTCATCATCCTATACCCTATCACTTTTATTTTATTTTATATAATTTTTTTTATTATTGAAATTATTATTATTATTATTATTATTTATAATTAAGAAATTACTCCACACTTAAATAAATTTTTAATTTTTTTAGTTATATATGATAATAAAAAAATTATTTAATCATATATTCTTTGTAAATAAAAAAAAATTTATTTTTTAATGGGACAATCTCATGGGCCAAGGCCATGGTCAAGGGCCACGGCCGGCCGAACTAACATTCCCTAGGCCACCTTGGGAATATATTGGGAAGGGTTAGCATTTGAGTTTGGTTTTTAATAGATGTGGGATAAAAACCTCTAGGCCACGCCCAAGGCCAAGGGCCAAGGCCAAGGCCGGCCAAGGCCGAGCCACGGCCAAGGCCAAGGCAGGCCAAGGCCGGCCAAGGCCAAGGCCCATGTCCAATTTCTATTTTTTTTTTTTAATAATATCTTAATATTATATTTTTTATTTTGTTAAAAATATTATTTATTTTTGACAAATAATAAAAATAAGTGACAATATTTTTTGGATATATATAAAAATTAATGAAATATTTTGACAAATTCAAAATTATTATTTTCAAATATTTATTTTGATAAATATATATATATACCTATATATATATATATAGTATACTATATTAAATAATCATATATACTTGGTAAATACAAAATTAATTGAAAAAAATAATCATATATACTTGGTAAATACACAATGATTTTATTTATACATATTCAAAATCATTTCAACTCAACATCCTATACCCCATCACTTTTATTTTATTTTGTATAATTTTTTTTATTATTGAAATTATTATTATTATTATTATTATTTATAATTAAGAAATTACTTCACACTTAAATAAATTTTTAATTTTTTACTTATATATGATAATAAAAAAATTATTTAATCATATATTCTTTGTAAATAAAAATAATTTTTTTTTTTTTTAATGGGACAATCGCATGGGCCAAGGCCATGGTCAAGGGCCATGGCCGGCCGAACTAACATTCCCTAGGCCACCTTGAGAATATATTGGGAAGGGTTAGCATTTGAGTTTGGTTTTTAATAGATGTGGGATAAAAAACTCTAGGCCACGCCCAAGGCCAAGGGCCAAGGCCAAGGCCCATGTCCAATTTCTATTTTTTTTTTTTAATAATATCTTAATATTATATTTTGTTAGGTCCCAAATGGTAGGAATCAGGCTAGAGGGGGGGGGGTGAATAGCCTGATAAAACTTTTTGCTAAAAACTTCTTTTGAAAAACTTTAGCTCACTGGTAAGTGATTTTGCACAGCGGAAATTAAGTTTCCAGTTTAGAGAAAAAGGCAAACCGGTAAGACAAAATATCATGCAAGACAAGACAAAAATTATTTCCAAGTAAGACAAACAAAGTGAGCAGTAAGTGAAGTCAATAGGTTGTGACCAGTTGAGAGATTATCAACTGATTACAACTACACAACAGAAAACAAGCAAAGCAATAAATGACACATTGTTTGAAAATTGTTTGAAGAGGTTCACAGTGTTAAATAACTGCTACGTCCTCTACCAAGTTTGGTCAGAACTTGGATTTGTGAAGGTGCACTACTTTATTAATGGATTCTACCTATTACAAGTTGCAAGCCAATGATTGAAAGGCTGCCAAACTAGAGGTGACCACTAATGGGTCGTGCTACAATAAAGACTCGGTGTTTTCTAGAGATGTGCTCACGAGCCGAGCCGATTTCTCTAGGGTGTTGTGTGTGAATCAATCAATGTGTTCCATAAGTAGTCTAATGGAGGAACACTACAGAATTGATTGAGGTGCCAGCAGTATAAGTCCTAACAGAGATGTCTAGTGAATAAAGGGACTTGCTTTGAATGCCTTGAACTAGAGAATGTGCAGGTTGGTAGTTCAAAGCAACTCACTCTCAAGAATCATAAATGCACCAACCTTCTTCAATGCTCCAGGAAAGCTATTTATAGTGAACTTTGAAAAGGAGCCGTTGTCTTTGAAGAGGTAGCAATGATAACTTGACCGGCAGCATTAAATGGGAAGATCCTTGCATTAAATGCCCGAGATTTGGATAGAGAGGATTTCCAGAGATAGATGGGGCTCGTGAGTACCGGTTACTTGACATTCTCAAAGAAGGTACCGATTTGTCAGCAGAGATGTCATGTCAAGATGCTTGCTTTACCAACTTTAGCTAAAGTTGATGGCTTGGTGGTTGGGAGTAATTAATGCACCGGAAAGCTGCTAACCAGAGGAAGCTTGAAGAGTAAGCCTTAACCGGTAAAGTAACATGGCCGGTAACAGAGGTGCCGGCCCGGTAACTCAACAGGTAAGATAGCTCAACCGGTAAGAGGAGCTTTGACCCAGAATCGACTCCGACCGGTAACTCACACATTGCTGATGGAAATTCTCAGGTCTTCAAGTCTTCAAATCTTGAGAAAAATACATAGCAAAAACACTTGGCACTAGCACTAAGGGATCCTATGGTACATAGAAAAATTCTATTTTGATCTAACTAAATTAGGGGTCCTCATTAATGCTTGTTATGATTGGGATTAAGCAATTCTAAGCCAAAGCATATATTTGACTAACAATCTCCTCCTAATTGCTTAAGTCCAATCACCCTAGGTTAGCATCTTCTTGACTTAGAAAAAGAAATGATGAAGAATTTGTTTATTTAATATATCATTCCCCAAGTCAAGAGACAACTTGATGCTACCTAAGTAAGCTTACAGAAGTGAAAAATAAAAGATTGAAAATGGGTAAAGATTTTGAATGATCCTGCAAAAATATAACGGTTAGTAGCATATGAAGCATTCAAAACAATAGAAGGAATTTCAAACAAAACACAAAGTTTGAGGGTAAGAGATTCTCATTAGTGTTTGTGGACCGGTGAATGAGGAAAGAAAGACAAAAACTTCATCGGTTACATTCTCAGAGCTGCACCGGTAAAAGGCTTGAAACAAGATCGGCTAAGGAGCAGCAGCATCTGAAGGAGGGGCAGCATCTGAAGCTTTGGATTTCTTTGCTTTCCTCTTCTCTTTCTCATCCCTTTTTCTTTTCTTCCTATCTTCTCTAACCACCATTAGCACTTCATTTTTAGCTTTTACTTTGGCTAACTCCATTTCAAGCTCACGGTTCCTTTCTTGACAACTACTAAGGGCTTCAGCTGTCCTTTTGAGTTCTTCAATGGATCGGTTCAGAATATCTTTGCCTGAAAGTTGTTGCTCACAAAGGATTTTATTGGTTTGCCGAGCCTCATCAAGTTGTACCTGAAGATCTCTGATGACGTTGTCTCTAGCATTTATATCGGTCATGAAATTGCCAAGAGACAAAGCAATACCAGTCTTCAATAAATCAAATCTTCTCTCATCCTCCTCCTGATTGGACTTAATGAAAGAACGAGCTAACTCAATGTTGACTTCAACAAAACCATCAAGCACGGCTCTATGAAGACCTATCAAATCTGAAGCAAGGAGTGGCCTATTTAAATCATCGGTAGGAGGGGTCGGTAAGGGAATAGATTGAGAGACCGGTTGGCTAGCCGGCAAAGGAGCATCGGAAACTGGTGGCAATTGATCGGCAACATGGCTATCGGTAATAGGAGAAGATGGGTCGGTAAGAGAGGTTTCAACGGACCGAGACACTTCACCGGTAGGAGAGATCTCAATCTCCTCATCCAGTAGTTCCATGGGAGAGACAGGAGGAGCAATCGGTAAAGGAGAAGCAGGAGCATGAGGATCAAAGGGTTCCAAACTCATCATCTCAGCAAAAGAAAGTTCCAAGAGCTCAGCTGCAATAGGGACTATCGGTAAGATGGCTTGCCGATGCCTTAGATTGTGAATTACTCTAAGAGCCAGCAGAAGTAATGAAGCTTCTCTAATGTTGCTCCAAGGTATAGGCTTGCCTTTCTTCATCACAGAGAGTCTGGTCACATTTGGCAGTAAGCCAACCATTTTAGTAACATAACCAGACCAATTCAAAAGCCTCAACTCCAGAATTTGAGTAATACGCCCATTGATAGACATATATCGGATAAAGAAGTCATCGGTTGAAAGCGTGCTTTCAACCGGTCTGGGGGCAAATGTTGCAAACTGGCCATGAATCCTGATAAACCGATTGTGTTGCTGAATAGAGGAAGGATATTTCTTGTTTGGTTTTGGAGAAGGGAAATCAGTAAACAACTGTTGCTCATCTTTGCCAGGAAGGATTGCTTTGCCCTTGGGAGGAATTGGACGCTTCTTAAGCTTCAACACCTTAACCTTCTGATACCGGCGACTTGTCTCACCGGGCCCAGTAGTTTTGGTATATCTAGGAGGGGTATCTTCAGGAGCAGCACCAACCTTCATGTCTGTCACAACATCAATGAAAGTAGACATTCTATCTTCTCTTCTTTGCTTCTGAAATTGATCGGCAATAGATGGAGGCATTGGAGTTGGCTCAGTTACTGCCTTGCTAAGGATCTTCTCATGAACCTCAAATAAAGGTATGCCATCGGCAGATCGAGGAATAGAAGCTTTGGAGGTATAGAAATTTAGAGTAGACATGAGATCCTTCTGACGCATACCAGGATCATCATAAACAGGAGGAATTGTTGGATCATTCTCATCAAAATCAACATCTTCTTCTTCTTCATAGAAATCAGAGAGGGAGTCTTCATCAAAGATGGGATCAATATCCTCCTCCTGAACCGGTGAATTGGCTCTAGAAGAGAAAGGAAGAATAACTTGACTTACCGATTGACTGACCGGTAGAAGAGATGCCTGAATGGCTTTCTGAGTAGCCAACTCTTCAATGGTTGCTCTTTGACTCTCCTTGAGCTTTTCCGTTTGCTCGGTAAATAAGCTAGCTGCTAAGGCTTGCTGGAGAAGGATATCATCAACATTGATTGCCTTAACCGGTTCAGTAGATGCAACGGTAAGGGGCTGACTAACTGGTAAAGGAGAAGCACCGGTAAATGGCTCAGAAGCCGGTAACTCTTCTCTAACCGGTTGAAGTATTTCACCGGTAAGAGGCATCGGTAGAACAACCGGTGAAGGGCATGGTCTAATAACTTCTCCTCCTCCTGAAGCAAGAACGGTAACTGGAGAAGTTTCAGTACTACCTCCTCCCACATGTTGCATTGGTAAAGGAGTTGTAAAGTCAGTACTTATCTTCTCAGATTGATCAATCACAGCAGCATCTTGGTCATCGGCATCCGAATCACTAGAGTCGGTAGAGCTAGAGCTTGTGACATGCATCGCTTCCGCCCTATCAATGGTTTGATTATCGTGTAGCCATTAATGTCCTTGAACATTTCTTCAATTTCTTCATCAGGAACAGTAGCCCATTTGTTTTTGTTGGACTGAATAGAGTTGAAGAAGTCAGAAAGAGAGATATCACCCATACTCTGAAAGTCTCTGTTCAAGTCCACCAGATTTTGCACCACATCCATTACATTCTTCACGAATTGCCATCTTCGAGGTCCTAAGTTGACAATTTCAGGATCAAAGGAGGGAAGATCATCTCCAGGTAACTCAAATCTCCCAAGCCGATAAGGATCGATTCCTTAAGGGTATCCTGAGCATTATAAAGAATGGCAAAATCAATCCACACTGCCTGAATCATCATGTCTTGCCGGAGCCTATCCTGAGCCAAGTAGATGGCATTCCACATTGGAGGCAGCAACTCAAAATACCGATTGTAAAGCTTGAGTAGACTATCTCTGGATAATGAGATATCATAGTCACTCAACAAACATGGCTTGGTATAATAGAGACTTTTATCATCATGGATGTTGTCAAAATCCACATAATCAGATATGTCACCGACTGGGACTGAGTCTTTGTTGATCTCATGGAATTGCAAGAGCTTTCGAAGGAAAGGAGGCAAGTGCTCAATAGGATATACCCAAGTGGGAGATGGTTCAAAGGTAGGATTGACTAGCCAGGGATTGTAATGGTAAATGTGAAAGGTTGGGTTTCTGATCGGTTTGCAGTGACTTACCGGTCGGGTTGATGATTGACCGGTAAATGGAATTTTGTCGGTAAGGAAGTTGTGATTAAAGAGTCTCTTGGGAATGAATGGTATGAAGTTTCCCAAGTCTGTTTCAATTCTCCTCCTTCTCTCAGCATTTTCTTTGGCAATTTGTTGGGAAGATTTTGGAATAGGTTTGGATTTCTTGGAAGGGGGAGGAGCTGATTTTCCGTCGTGGCTTTTTGCATTCTCGGTAGGGGAAAGAATGATAGAGATAGGCTTATCATCATCATCATCGAAGAAGACTCAAGTAGTTTTCTCTCTTACCGGCAAAGAAGGTTTGGGAGCAGGAGGAGCACCGGCAGATTGAGCAACATTTGGCCGGCTAGAGAGTTTCTTCTTATGAGTTGGTTTGCCGATTGGTTTACCGACTGGTTTACTGGTAGCAGTGTTCATCGATTTACCGGTTGGATTACCGGTGGAAGGCTCACGGATTACCGGTTGGTTTACCGGTAGATTCTTTGATGGCTCTAATCATGTCAAACTTGTCAAAAGCTTTGCGTAAAGATTGAGGATACTTGGGTTGATTCTCGAGGCTTGAAGAACTGAGGATGGATCTCGAGAGCACCGGCTAATCATCGATAATGACAAGGTTTGGCTTTGTTGGTCTTGGTAGATGGCCTTTCCTTCGAAATTTCTTAAAAGCAATTAAAACAATCCGGTAAAGGAAAGCACACCGCTGAATTCTCCACCAATAATGATGGCAGAATTGCTTCCCATTGTATCATGGTAATACAATGATGAGAGCCGACCGGCAAATGAAACATCGGTCCACGACATCAAGAATAACAGAGAAAACAAAGATCAAAACCAACTTTCTTGTTAGCTTCACCGGTAACGAAGGGGTCAGATCCTCTAACCTTTGCCCAGCAAAGAATCATATCTTTCATGGAGATAGAAGATGAACCGGTGGAAGAAAGATTTGGGAAGGCAAAGCAAAGAATGGTGGCAGTGGCTAAAAGTGACGGGGACACCAAAGAAGAAGTGGAGATAATATTCTCATTTTCATCCACAACACCATTCTCAAATAACTCATTAACCATCTCATAATAAATGTCTTCATTTCCTTCAGCATCACGAAAGGAATAACTCCGGCAAAGAATGAATAGAGCTTCAATGGCACGGCCTTCATCGGAGTCGAAAAAGCCGGAGAGAATGTAACCTCCATAGATGTCTTTCTTAATGGCCATCTGTGAATTAAATAATCATTCAAACAAAATAAGTTAGAATCAATGAGATTTCTACAAATAATTTTAAGAGATTAGATGATTTTAGAAATATAGGAGATCTAGAAGTCTTTAGAGTTTCAAAATCATACCAAAAATCTCAAGTAGTGAAAAACACAGATGGAGAAGGAGAAGATGAAGTATGAGAGTAAATTGCCTATTGCTTAGTTCTTTTAGAGAGAGAGTATCCGTAAAGTTTAACCGAGATTTTGAAATCTTTATATAGGGGACAAAAGAGCGGGAAGATGAAGAGGTGTGTTGGTTAAAGCAAAAGAAGCTTAAAGGTTTTTAACCTGTCGTGCACATTGATTGACGCTTTGTTTCACGAAATTAAAGATGTGTCATGAAAATATGAACGTGTGTGCAACAGTTATATCAATATATAATAAAGTACAAAAAGATAACCTTTTTGATAAAAATGAATGATACAGATATTACCTTTTTGATCAATTATTTAAAATTGATCTACTTCTTTTGTATAGGAGCATGGGGAACAGGTAAGGGATAGTACGGTAGGTTGCGCATCATGCCGGCGAAGGGATTGATGTGACTTGATAGGCAATGATGACAAACGAGCCGGTTAAATACGGATTGCAAATTTGGATCCGGCCGCAGTTCGTCGGTAAAGGGCAATCGGTAAGGTAGCTAACCGGTCATGTATTTTGACCGGTAAGAGAGACTTTCATCGGTAAAGGACCATCGGATAGAGACACCATTTACCGATCAGGTATGTCGGTAAGAGGACCGGTAAAGGGAGTCTTGCCTTACCGATAAGGGATACCGGTAAATGAGCACTAGCAAGCATCGGTAAACGAGCGAGGTCACCTATGATCTTTGTTGAGAGCTTACACGTATAACAAAGTTAGCACATAATGTTTATCGAATATCAATCATGCCTAGTTCTCCTCTAAGGAATTCAAATCTTTTAATGTCCAATGGTTTTGTTAAGATATCGCCTAATTGATAATCGTATGGACTTTTAAAAGAATAATGTTACCCTTTTCAACATGATCCTTGAGGAAATGGTATTTGATGTCTATGTGCTTAGTCTTTGAATGCATCACAGATTGTTGGAGACCGAGATAGCCGAGGTGTTATCACAATAGATAGGACATACTTCTTGAGGGATTTCATAGTCCACTAGTTGTTGCTTCATCCATAGAATTTGTGAACAAAGAACTCCCGCCAGCCTATGTACTCACTTCGAGTAGAAGTGGAAATTGATGCTTGTTTCTTGCATGACCAGAAACCAAACGGTTACCCGTAAATTGACAAGTTCCACTAGTACTTTTCCCGGTGACCCTACAAGCCGCAAAATCGGCATCCGAATATCCAATAAGTGTAAATGAAGAATCTTTTGGATACCACAAACCTAAGTTAGCAGCTCCCAAAAGATATCTTATAATTCTTTTAACAAATTTGCAAATGAGATTCTCTAGTGGTCACTTGAAATCTAGCACATACACATACGGCAAACATGATATCTCGGTTTCATCGGCGGTTAAGTAAAGTAGAGAGCCTATCATACCTCGGTAGAGTGTCATATCTACTTTCTTACCGGATTCATCTTTGTCAAGGTGTACATTGGTGGCCATAGGAGTGCTTTGAGGATGAGCAGAGTCAAGACCAAATTTCTTGATAAGATCATTGGTGTATTTGGCTTGATTTATAAAAATACCTTCTTGGGTTTGCTTGACTTGAAGTCCAAGGAAAAATGTAAGCTCATCCATCATGCTCATCTCAAATTTGCTCTGCATAAGTTTCTCAAATCTCTTGCATAATTTCTCGTTAGTAGATCCAAAAATAATGTCATCAACATATATTTGAACTAACAATGAATGACCATTATGCTTAGCAATGAATAAGGTGGTGTCAATTTTACCTCGTTCAAACTTCTCACTAAGTAGGAATTTGGAGAGAGTTTCATACCATGCTCGAGGTGCTTGCTTGAGGCCGTACAAAGCTTTATTCAATTTGAATACGTGATTAGGCTTCTTGGAATCTTCAAAACCAGGGGGTTGATCAACATAAACAAGTTCTTGAAGTTCCCCATTAAGAAAGGCACTTTTCACATCCATTTGATATAGCTTGAACTCTTTGTAGGCTGCATAGGCAAGAAATAACCTAATGGCTTCTAATCTAGCTACGGAGCAAAAGTCTCATCATAGTCTATGCCTTCTTCCCCGCCTATACCCTTTCGCCACTAGTCTAGCCTTGTTCCTTATAATTTTTCCAGTTTCATCCAATTTATTCCTATAAACCCATTTCGTTCCAATTACGGTTTGATCACTAGGTCTAGGCACTAACTCCCAAACTTTACATCTATCAAACTGATTAAGCTCTTCTTGCATAGCTTCTACCCACTGGGTCATCTAGTGCTTCCTCGCCTTCTTTGGTTCAATATTTGAGACCATAGCAGAGGAAAATAATCCATGTTGATCCTCCATGCTTCTTAATTGGCCTCTAGTCATTCTGGGACCAAAGACATCACCTATCACATTTTCTAAAGGGTGATCTCTCACTGTTCTCACTTCCCTAGGGAGGTCTTGCCTGACCGATTCTTGTCTAAGGTTTTCTAATGGAGGAGTAGAATCGGTAAAGGGAGATGTGATCGGTAAAGGAGAAGGTGATGGAGACTGGTGATCGGTAAGAGGGGAAGGAAACGGTAAATTGTTTGAAATAGGTTCAGCTTCAGGAGGTGAATTAGGAAAATTAATATGAGGACTGGTTGGTAATAAATCGGTTAGCTGGGGTTGTCTATTGGATTGCCTAACCGATTGGAGAAAGAAGGAGTCATCAACTAAGTCTCTACAAGATACACCACTTGAGGTCAAGGCCGAACTGGGATTGATTTGCATTAGAACCGGTGGAATGATTGGAGTTTTGATTGCCGGTTTCACCTGTCTCAAACACACCGTAATTATCAAGATTATTTGGAGTCTTATCGTACTCTAGCAAATCAAATTCATCAAAAGTAACATGAACAGATTCAACAATTTTCAATAACCGTTTATTAAAAACTCTAAATGCCTTACTGTGCTTGGCGTATCCCACAAAGATACCTTCATCAGCTTTTTCATCAAATTTACCTCGGCGCTCTTTACCGTTGTAAAGTACGTAGCATCTGCAGCCGAAGATCTTGAAGAAACCAATGTTAGGGATTCTGCCACGCCATAGCTCATAAGGGGTCTTGTTATGAAACTTGTTGACCAAGGATCTATTCTCAGGTGAAGCAGCAAGATGGATAGCTTCGGCCCAAAAATACTTGGGAAGCCTAGCTTCGGATATCATTGTTTTTCCAGCTTTCGATCAAGGTCCTGTTCTTTCTCTCAACTACACCATTTTGTTGTGGTGTACCAAGAAACTGAGAAATTATGATCTATTCCATGATCATCACAAGATCGAGCAATTCCAAGATTTTTAAATTCGGTTCCATTATCTCGATCTCATACCGATGATGTCACACTCTTTTTGGGTTTGCGGAGACGGAATAATCTCGGTGGCTACTTCATATGTATCATCTTTTGAAGCAAACATCTCCACCTGTATATCTTGAGAAGTCGTCTACAACAACCAAAGCATATCTCGCTACCCCTAAACCGGCAGCTTGTTGTGGGGCCAAACAGATCCATATGTAGCAACCGGAGGCACCTAGAAGTGGACATGCAGGCTTGCCGCGAAAAGATTCTTTATGCCGTTTTCCCAATTGCGTGCTCTACATTTCCTTCCATGATCGCCAGACACCCGAGGTAAGCGGGCGACAAGATTTTTATTGGCCGCCTTGGATAGATATTTGAAGTTCAGTGACTCGAGTCTCTTGTGCCATAGCCAGAATTTTCACCGATGTTCTTAGCTACAAAACAAACATTAGTAACATTCGAGACATTGTTTAAATCTATAGCGTATACGTTACCTTTTCTATATCCAAAGGAGAAGTGTTTCACCCGTAGCAATGTCTTTCACATAGCAACTTGGAAGAATTGAAAACACAATGCATACCTTTGTCACGTAATTGTGAAATAGAGAGAAGGTTATGTTTCGCACCATCCACCAAAGATACCTTCTGTACAATAACCGTACCTCTTTTGATGGATCCACGACCGATAATTTTACCCTTTGCGTTGTCACCAAAGACAACCGGAGGACCAGATGCTTCTTCCAGATCGGTGAGGAGATCGCATGTCCACCATATGCCTAGAGCATCCACCGTCCATAATCCAAACATCCTTACCATCGGCTGAGGCCATTAAGCATTCCCGAAATAAAACAAGAAGCTTACGGTCCCCCTTATTCTTTCGGGGTCCAAAGAGTTAGTTCCTCTTGGCAGCCATACCGGCCACCACCCGAGCTTTTAGACTCGTGGGTCCAGATAGGTGCTTCAAGAGGCATTCATAAGCCTTGTGACCAATAAAACCACATTTTACACATTTATTAGAAGATGGCCGAGGAGGCTTAGATGAATTGATGTTCAATTTTGCCAATGCTTCGTAGGGATTAACCGATTGGGCGTAAATGCATCCTTTGGGGACGAAGGCGATGGATTTAGCTTTGTTGACCGGTTGCACCGGTTTGGAAGATCTATTACCGGTTGGGAGCCCTCACCGGTTGGTTGACCGGTGACAGCTTGTCTCGACCGGTTTGTCCCTTACCGGTGATGGCTTCCTTACCGGTTGTAATTTCCTTACCGCAACCCGGTTAGCAATTTTAATTCCACCTTTGCTTTTTCCATCACCGAGTGGAACATATTGTCCTAGCTCAGATCGCCTACCTCGGTCCATCGGGATTTGTTTTTGCCCAAATAAGCTTTCATCCTGCTCCCTTCCCTTGGGATAGGTGTGTGGAACAAACTTTGAAAGGTTTAGTTAACTCTCTCTTAATCAATTTGGATTGAGCATCATCAAATTTACCCATCAAGTTCTCGAGACAGACTTGGTAGCCGGTTTGTTATTGCCGTCATTTTCCTTACCGCCGGAGGTAAAACTTATTCCAGTTGTAACATCTCGGTTTGGAGACATCTGATCTTGTATGATAGTCTCCATAGCAATGATTTTGTGTAAGTGTCAATAGTTTTAGAAAGAGAATTATTTCTTGACACAAGATCAGCAATTTGGCAAACGTAAATGTTCGCCTCTCGTGAGTTCTTGATTGTCTTTTTTAACCGAACCGACTCTAGCTTGCTTTCTTTAAAATCTTTTATTTCAAATTTTCAAAGAGTCATTTTCAAATAGAGATTATTTTGAAATTATCAGCCATAATTTTGTGAGCTTCATTTAATTTTTCAAAATCGGAGAAGAGCTCATTCATCACCTCTGCCATTTCAGACTTTGACATATTGGGCATAGGGTCAACAGTAGGCTGAGGGGAAGAGGATGATGGTTCAAAATTGGGATCAAAATTTGGTAGTGATGATATCGGTTCAGGTTTAGGCTCGGTTAGAGGCTTTAAGTGAATCGGTCGGTTCTCAAGCATCGGTTGATAAGAAGCGATCGATAAGGCTTGAGCTTGATAGGTTGGTTGAATTGGTTGCATCAACGGTCTGAGAGTGGGCATGGTTTTGGACTGACCATAGAGGGATCCACCTATGTTTTGAATTTTGAAGTTATAAGGATTACCTGCATCTACCTTGGGAGTAGAAATGGGTTCATCAAAGTATGTCAAGGGAGATCTCATAGGTGGAGTCTGGTCAACATAGGATGATTGTTCATTGGAGTTGGGGTGTCTAAAGATAGGAGTTTGTAGGGAGATGGGTTTATCATAAGTTCCATCCATAGCAACAAAACTGACATCAGCATCTTCATCTCGAGTCGGCATAGTCGCCTTCCTCATTCTCGTAGTCGGTCTCAAACCAAACAGTAAAGCCTTTTCGCTTGCATCCTCCGCAACTAAACTCTTAGATCTAGGAAATTTCTTGAACGGTTTCTTCCTCGTAAATTCATATTTCGGTTGAGGGCATTTGGAGGCAAAATGGCCGGGTTTTCTACAGCTTGTAACACACAAGCTCACCTTGGGCATTTTTACCATCGGTTGAGGTTGAGGTTTGGCCTTTTCTTTGATAGTTTCCAGATCTATGGAAAGATGAGGATTTGGGTTGGAATGATTTGTCATGGGATTTCTTAAAATCCTTAAACCTTTTGTAATTTCTAGCAAATGCAGAATTCATCCTCTACCTCAAGAGGTGTACTAGTTGAGGTATTGGCTTGAGTTGGTTGAGGCCGAGATATTGAGGGAGAGTCAACGGTAGTAGTTTGGCCGGTAAGCATAGAAGAACCTGGGAAGATCTCGCCCGAGCCGCAGAGATAAATTTTTAAATTGTTTTTGCACTCCACTCACTCGGTTGAGCTCTTCCTCATATAAGAACAAAGTAGACACAATGTTCGGATATGAGTAACATTCAAGTCACGGCACTCTTTCAAAATAGCGACCTTCACATGCCACAAGTCTCCAAGAGAATTGAGGAATCTCATGTTTAGGTCTTTCATGGTATAGACTCTACCTAAAGATGCACAAGAGTTACTCACCTCGCAGAATCGGTCGTACGTTTCCTTCATTATCTCATTTGGATTCTTCTTGAAGGACTCAAACTCAAAGAACACTTTTGTAGAGTCTGTTGTCCTTGGCCACTTGATCTCCTTCAAAGTATCTCGAGTAGACTCGCCACACTTGTTGAGCGGTCTCATAGCATTGTACTTGTTTGTACAAGTCATCAAGTCCTGAGGTTATGATGTGCAAAGCTTTTCTGTCCAAGGAGTCACACAGTTTGTCATCCTCAGTCCATTCTTCTCGTGGTTTTGGCACATAAGTTTCATAAACCTCAAAATCTTGTTCAGACTCTCTATCTGCATGATCCATGAGAGGAGTTTTGGGAGCTCTAGTTGCAAGATTGATTTTCAAGGGTGTCATGGGACCATCTCTGACTACAGTAGTTAACCTATCATCTATTGAATCCAAGTACCGCATGATTCTGTTTTTCCATACTGGAAATTCGTTATCGTTCAACATGGGAACGGATGTCAAGTTGTATGTTTGCATGATTTTTCCTGCCATTTTGGAATTGGCAATTCAAGCGGTTAAGCTTGGAAAAATGATTTTCGAAAATTGCAAGCTTTGATACCAATTGTTAGGTCCCAAATGGTAGGAATCAGGCTAGAGGGGGGGTGAATAGCCTGATAAAACTTTTTGCTAAAAACTTCTTTTGAAAAACTTTAGCTCACTGGTAAGTGATTTTGCACAGCGGAAATTAAGTTTTCAGTTTAGAGAAAAAGGCAAACCGGTAAGACAAAATATCATGCAAGACAAGACAAAAATTATTTCCAAGTAAGACAAACAAAGTGAGCAGTAAGTGAAGTCAATAGGTTGTGACCAGTTGAGAGATTATCAACTGATTACAACTACACAACAGAAAACAAGCAAAGCAATAAATGACACATTGTTTGAAAATTGTTTGAAGAGGTTCACAGTGTTAAATAACTGCTACGTCCTCTACCAAGTTTGGTCAGAACTTGGATTTGTGAAGGTGCACTACTTTATTAATGGATTCTACCTATTACAAGTTGCAAGCCAATGATTGAAAGGCTGCCAAACTAGAGGTGACCACTAATGGGTCGTGCTACAATAAAGACCTGGTGTTTTCTAGAGATGTGCTCACGAGCTGAGCTGATTTCTCTAGGGTGTTGTGTGTGAATCAATCAATGTGTTCCATAAGTAGTCTAATGGAGGAACACTACAGAATTGATTGAGGTGCCAGTGTATAAGTCCTAACAGAGATGTCTAGTGAATAAAGGGACTTGCTTTGAATGCCTTGAACTAGAGAATGTGCAGGTTGGTAGTTCAAAGCAACTCACTCTCAAGAATCATAAATGCACCAACCTTCTTCAATGCTCCAGGAAAGCTATTTATAGTGAACTTTGAAAAGGAGCCGTTGTCTTTGAAGAGGTTGCAATGATAACTTGATGGCGGGCATTAAATGGGAAGATCCTTGCATTAAATGCCTGAGATTTGGATAGAGAGGATTTCCAGAGATAGATGGGGCTCTGTGAGTACTGGTTACTTGACATTCTCAAAGAAGGTACTGATTTGCTGCAGAGATGTCATGTCAGCATGCTTGCTTTACCAACTTTAGCTAAAGTTGATGGCTTGGTGGTTGGGAGTAATTAATGCACCGGCAAGCTGCTAACCAGAGGAAGCTTGAAGAGTAAGCCTTAACCGGTAAAGTAACATGGCCGGTAACAGAGGTGCCGGCCCGGTAACTCAACAGGTAAGATAGCTCAACCGGTAAGAGGAGCTTTGACCGGTAACTGACTCCAACCGGTAACTCACACATTGCTGATGGAAATTCTCAGGTCTTCAAGTCTTCAAATCTTGAGAAAAATACATAGCAAAAACACTTGGCACTAGCACTAAGGGATCCTATGGTACATAGAAAAATTCTATTTTGATCTAACTAAATTAGGGGTCCTCATTAATGCTTGTTATGATTGGGATTAAGCAATTCTAAGCCAAAGCATATATTTGACTAACATATTTTTTATTTTGTATAAAAATATTATTTATTTTTGACAAATAATAAAAATAAGTGACAATATTTTTTTGGATATATATATAAATTTATGAAATATTTTGACAAATTCAAAATTATCATTTTGAAATATTTATTTTGACAAATATATATATATACATATATATATATATATATATATATATATATATATATATATATATATATATATACATATATATATATAGTATACTGTATTAAATAATCATATATACTTGGTAAATACACAATGATTTTATTTATACATATTCAAAATCATTTCAACTCATCATCCTATACCCCATCACTTTTATTTTTTTTTGTATAATTTTTTTTATTATTGAAATTATTATTATTATTATTATTATTATTATTATTATTATTATTATTATTATTATTATTATTATTATTATTATAATTTATAATTAAGAAATTACTTCACACTTAAATAAATTTTTAATTTTTTTACTTATATATGATAATAAAAAAATTATTTAATCATATATTCTTTGTAAATAAAAATAATTTTTTTTTTTTTAATGGGACAATCGCATGGGCCAAGGCCATTGTCAAGGGCCATGGCCGGCCGAACTAACATTCCCTAGGCCACCTTGAGAATATATTGGGAAGGGTTAGCATTTGAGTTTGGTTTTTAATAAATGTGGGATAAAAACCTCTAGGCCATGCCCAAGGCCAAGGCCGGCCAAGGCCGAGCCACGGCCAAGGCCAAGGCAGGCCAAGGCCAAGGCCTTTTGTCCTTTATAATTGCAATTTTGCCATGCTGTGAAATGACGAAAATGCCCCTCAAAGTCCCTTTTATTACCAAAACCTTGTTATTATATATTTATAGATTATAGATATATACTTGGTAAATACAAAATTAATTTAAAAAAATAATCATATATATACTTCGTAAATACACAATGATTTTATTTATACATATTCAAAATCATTTCAACTCATAATCCTAGCCCTAAAACTTTTGTATTTTTTCCATGTGGGATAAAACCAAGGCCAAGTCCACGGCCAAGTGCCACGGCCAAGGCCAAGCATGATTTCCCACATTGAAAAAAAAAAGAATGAAAAATGGCCTTGGTATATAATGAGCCATTATATACCTTGGCAACCCATTTTCTTTTGATTATTTTTCGATATGGGACAACTCCCAAGGCCATATGGCGAAGGCCATGCCCGGGCACGGGCGAGCCAAAGCAAGGCCACGGCCATCCAATGCAAGGCCACGACCGAGCCAAGGCCCAAGTCAACGTCCAATTTAAAAAAATTTTGTTTCAAATAAATCCCTTTGGCTTAAGCCTCATTATATAATCAAGACAAGAATAAAACTTTCGTATTTTTTTCATGTGGGATAAAACCAAGGCCAAGTCCACGGCCAAGGCCAAGCATGATTTCCCACATTGAAAAAAAAAGAATGAAAAATGGCCTTGGTGTATAATGAGCCATTATATACCTAGGCAACCCATTTTCTTTTGATTATTTTTCGATGTGGGATAACTCCCAAGGCCACATGGCCAAGGCCATGCCCGGCCAAGTGCGAGGCAAAGCAAGGCCACGGCCATCCAAGGCAAGGCCACGGCCGAGCCAAGGCCCAAGTCAACGTCCAATTTAAAAAAAATTGTTTCAAATAAATAATATATATTACTATTTATATTTTTTATTCTGTATAAAAAAAATATTTTATTTGACACATAATAAAAATAAGTGGCAATATTTTTTAGATATATATATAAATTTATCATCATCCTATACCCCATCAAATTTATTTTATTTTATAATCATTTTTTAGTATATAATTATAAATATTATTAAAATATCATTTATAATTAAAATATTTACTTCACTTAAGTAATTTTCACTGAAAAGAAATTAAAAAAATAGGAAAGGATAATCAACAAATTTATATTTAAAATTGGGGATTATTTTTCTTTGTCCAAATCCAAATGAAAGAAGTATCTAGTTAAAGAGAAAAAATTTATTAATTTAGGTGAAAAAATGAAATTAAAAAATAATAAAAAAAATAGATTTTTATTATTATGATTTATAATAAAAAAAATAATTATGACTTCATTACTTTGCAATAAAAAAAAATGAAATAATTATTAAAGGATAATTAATAAATTAATATTTATACAAAATATTGTTTTTTTTTTCAAATAAAATAAGTCTCCACTTAAAGAGAAAATAATTAACAAATTTTGATTTATCCGGATAAAGAGTAAAGTGAAGGTCATTTTTTTTTTCAAATTAGACCTTTTAAAAAAAATTGTAACAATTGTTTTATCCGGATCCGACCCGATTTTTTAAGGGTCATACCCGAATCCGACCCAAAATGCCCCTATCCGAGCCCCGATCCAATTCGAGGCCAAGGGCAAGCATGGGCCAAGGCCAAGGCCAAGGCCATGTGTTAGGGCCACGGTCGGCCAAGGTGAAATCCCAACGGCCAGCTTCAGCATTTATAGGGGAGGAGAGCTTTTTTTTTTTTTTCAACCCAATGTGGGATTAAATCCCCTTCAGGCCACAGCCAAGGCCAAGGCCGGCCAAGGCCGAGCCACGGCCAAGGCCAAGGCAGGCCAAGGCCGGCCAAGGCCAAGGCCTTTTCTCCTTTTCAATTGCAAATTTGCCATGTAGTGAAAAGACGAAAATGCCCCTCAAAGCCCCTTTAATTACCAAAACCTTGTTTTTATATATTGATAGATTATTACTCCCTCCGCCTCATAATAAAATGCTACTTATACTATTTATAACATTTATATTTAAAATTTCAAATATTATAACTTTAATACATTAATTCCCACTTATTTCATTTAGATATTATATTTTAAAAATTACTTTTGTTAATGCAGACTGTGGGTGTTACCACAGGTGCTATCACTGGCAGTTGGGTGTTACCCGGACTGTAATGATTTGTAATTTAATAATTCTTTCCATATTATTTTATATCCTAATGTCTAATATTATTAGCAAGATATATGTGTTTGTTGGTCCATATTTCAGGTTAAATATATGGCTGGATTAAATGCTAAAATCAAGGAAGAAGTTGTTGGAGGAATTATTCGTAAACGAAGATTTACGAATAATGTTTACTTGGTCCATATTATTTGATGAAGGAATAAAAACGTGGGAAGACCAAGTCATGGAGTTGTTGCTGATTAATTGAAGAGTACAATACCAAGAAAGCAAGAGAGTACAAGGGATAAAGCATGGACTTGGGCTTCAAGAAATCGGTTGCTACATTCTAGGGAAGTTGGCGTATGAAGAGGAATTCAAGCCAAGAAATCTCTCCACTCCTCTCACACGATCTGAAGGTCCAAGGCTGTTATTTTGGAGTAGCCTCCAAGGCATTGGAAGGCTATAAATAGGCTAGGTGTGTTTCATTTGAAGTAGGCCAAATATCAAACACACACACCATAGCACAAGAGAGACAAAGTTCTTTGGTTCGCATATCCTTCCTCCCTTGTGATTCTAGCTTAAACAATGAGTGTTTAAGAGAGTGTTGGCTAAGGATAGGATTCGTTCTTTGTCTCATTTAGTTCCATAGAGCATTATCATTGTATTAGCAATAGGGAACTTTCGGCTTTGTAATTTTGCTATATTGATTATAAAATCTTCGCCATCTAGGCACACTCAAGTTATATATTTATATAACTTGAGAAAATTATATCTTTTGTTATTTATTTCCGCTGCACAAAATTTTTATAAACTATTTATTTTGGTGTGTGTGTCTTTGTCCGTCAGATGTGTTAACCAAGGTGTTGGGTAACATCTACGGTAACATCTCTTTCCAAAGGAAGCCATTGACAATTTCAATTGGTATCGGAAGCAGTCACTTGACGATACTAAGTGCTTGGTCTAGGTGTCATGGCTTATGATCCGGCTAATCCTAATAATAAGCGTCTTCCTGTGTTAGATGGCTCGAATTATTGTTATTGGAAGATCCGTCTACGCTCGCATATCAAATCAATTGATCTTCGAGCATGGCGATCTATAACAAATGGTTACTCCTTACCAATGTTACCCGCGATGAAGATGGTGACGTACAAGTCAAACCTGAATCGAATGGAACATGGAAGAGATCAACCAAGCTAGTTTCAATGAAAAGGCACTTAATGCCATTTTTGAGTGGGTTGATATGCATATTTTCAAACTTATTCAAAACAGTTCCACTGCAAAAGAAGCATGGGATATTTTACAACATTTTTGTGAAGGTGATGGTAGTGTGCGTGAAACTAAGCTTAGGGGTCTTACTAGCAGATTTGAAAGATTAAGGATGGGTGAAAATGAAACTATTCCTTCTTATTTTGAAAAATTATTTGATATTGCTAATGAGTGTCAATTGTTGGGTGAACCTTTTACCCACAAACAACTTGTCTCAAAAGCAATTAGAACCCTTCCTGAGCGTTTTAATATGAAAGTTTCATCTATTGAAGAGGCTCACAATCTTGCAACTATGGATATCAATTCTTTAATGAGTATTTTGAAAAACTTTGAGTTAAATCTCTTAGATCAAAGTGAAGCATCTAAAGGGAAAAATGTTGTTTTGAAAACTCAAGCCTCGAGTTCTTTGGATGAAAACGAAGATGAGGTTTTTGAAGAAATTGATGAGAATGCTAGTGTTGCTTTACTTGCTAGAAAATACAATTCTATGGTTAGAAAGTATAACAATGAAAAATGCAGGTGAAAGCAAAGGAGAAGCAAACCAAGGTCTATGATTCGATGCCAAAAAGGACTTTCCCATCTAACCCAAAGTTGAACCCAAGAAGAGCATCATCGGATCGGTTAAGGTCGATCCAAAGCACATTGAATCCATTCAATGTCATGCTTGCTCGGGTTGGGGTCACTATTCCAATGAGTGTGCAAATACTCTAAGGAAGAGAGGAAAGAACCTATGGGTTTCTCTCAGTGATGATGAGGATGAAGGACCATCTCGGGAGGTAGAATCGATCAAACAACCATGTTTGTCACGGTAAGTAACACGGAAAAGGACAAGTGTTACCCAAGGTGTTATCCGATCCGAGATAACATCTGTGATCACACCCGACAGGTATGATGAATTATGTGATAATAATGCTGTTTGTTTTGTTAGCTCTTCTAACCCTGATACAGGAAGTACACAAGAGGATGAGCAGAGCAAAGATGATCTCATTTCCGGATTAAAAGACCTTTACGAGGCATTGCTCGTGGAATGGAAGAAAGAGAACAATTTGGTTAAGTCCTTAACCAAGAAGAATGAAGGACTCCAGGCCTATGTGACTCATATGGAGATTCAAGCAACCAAGAGAGAAATCGAGCTTGAAAGAGTCAAGGGCAATTTGACTCTAGCCGAAACCACCTTGAAGAAGCTCAACACTGGATCTACCAATAGACGTGACCACGGTTAATTAACCGCGGTTAACCGGTTAATAACCGGCGGTTAACGAAGGTTAAAATCATTAACCGGACTTAACCGTTAACCGTTAAGTCACGGTTACGGTTAACCGGTTAACGGTTAATCCGGTTAACCCGGTTAACCCGGTTAATAAACGGTTAATTTTTTTTTTTTTTTCAAGAATGTCGATTTTTATCTAAAGTTAAAAAAAATAACTTTTTAATAGTTTTTTGAATAAAAAGTTAAGTTTTTAACACTTTTTTTGAAAAATGCTAAATATTTAACAGTTTCTGTTAAATATGTAACTGTATATGAACTGTTTTTTTTTTTTTTTGGATAAATAAAACTATTTTAAATAGTTGTTAAGACTAATATTTTTTGCAAAAAGTTATAGAAAAATAGGTATGAATTTTTAAAGAAATGAAAACTTAACGGATTTAAAAGAAACGGAAGTATATAAAGAGAAAACTTAACTTTTTTGAATAACCGACGGTTAATTAACGGTTAAGTTAACCGGTTAATTAACCGGCGGTTAACCGGCGGTTAACCGGAGTAAAAATTTCTTAACCTTTGTTAACCTCGGTTACACGGTTATCGGTTAGGCGGTTAAGGCGGTTAGACGGTTAACGGTTTAGGCGGTTAAAATCCGGTTATTAACCTTACGGTTAGCCGGTTAACGCTTAACCTTGGACACGTCTATCTACCAAATTGGATGAGATCTTGAACTTGAGTACACCTCTCAGAGCAGGTATTGGTTTTCAAGAATCTTTGAATAGTATTCTTTCTACTTTGTCTATGAATGATAATGAGAATTGTTTTGTTAAGGAGCGTTTTTTTGACAAAGATTCTTCTTCAAAAGAACCATGTGACAAAGGGAAGGTGTGTCAATACTGTCACACACCTGGACATTTTAAAAATAAATGCCATATTGTTTCGAAAACTGCCCACCCCTTGGTGTTACCCGAGGTGTTGCCCAGACACGTGATAACACACCCAAATGTAATGGTAAAAATTCAAAAAAGGTGTGGAAACCAAAAGCTAATCTGAAATGTGATGTTGTGTACACTGCTTTAAAAACAAATATTGAAGGTTATTGGTACTTTGATAGTGGGTGTTCACGTCATATGACAGGAACAAAATTGTTTTTAAAAGACTATGAAACAATTCATGGGGGTAGTGTAACTTATGGTGGTGGGAGCAAGAGTAATATCATTTGGGAGAGGGACACTAAATGTGTCCTGGATTTCCAACCTTAAAGAATGTCTTACATGTTGATGGACTTGTAACTAATTTAATTAGTATTAGTCAACTTTGTGATGACAACTTAGAGGTGAAATTTAATAAAGATACTTGTGAAGTTTATGACAAGATTAACAATTGTGTAATGACAGTACAAGATCTAGTGATAATTGTTATCTTGTTGAAGACAAGCAAGTATGCCATTCGGCAAAACTTGATAACACTACATTGTGGCATCAAAAGTTGGGACATGTTCACTTTCGTAACATAGAAAAGATTGTTAATCTAGATGCTGTCCAAGGCATTCCTAGTCTTGATCTTAAACAAAAAATTGTTTGTGAGGATTGTCTCAAAGGGAAACAAACTCGTGTTACCCATGGTGCTGCCCAACACAATGAGCAACACACTGGTACTACACATTGTTTTCAACTCTTGCATATGGATCTAATGGGTACACTTGAGATAGAAAGTTTTGGGGGCAAGAAATATACTTATGTCATTGTTGATGATTTTTCACGATTTACATGGGTTTATTTTTTAAGGGAAAAATCTGAGACTTTTGAAAAGTTCAAAATCTTGCACTCTAAGATCAAAAACATGTTTTGTGCTTCAATTTTTCGAATTAGGTCCGATCATGGGAGGGAATTTGAGAATGTTTCTTTTTCAAATTTTTGTGAAAGAAAAGGTATTCACCATGAATTTTCAGCCCAAAAAACACCTCAACAAAATGGGGTAGCTGAAAGGAAGAATAGGACTTTACTTGAAATGACTCGTGTGATGTTATTTTCAAAAAGAATTTCGAAAAGATTTTGGGCAGAGGCACTAAATACGGCTTGTCACACACCCAATAGAGTTTTTCTAAGACCCGGCACAACCATGACTCCATACGAAATTTTGAATGGTAGAAAACCAAAAGTTCATTATTTTCATGTCTTTGGTTGTGTGTGTTACATTCTCAATGATCAGGACTACTTAGCAAAATTGGACTCTAAGAGTGATAAGGCCATTTTTCTTGGTTATGCTTCAAATAGTCGTGCATATAGGGTATTTAATCTAAGGCTAAAAACCATCCAAGAATCCATGAATATTGTTTTTGATGATCACTCAAGTATTGCAGAGAAAATGTTCAAGAGACACCCTTGGAGCCGTTGGAAGAAGTCGGTCCTGTAAGGTGTTACCACAGTGTGTTACCACGAGTGCTAACACCGATAGTAACACAGAACCGAGCAGTGGTGTTACCATTGATGAGATAACACCTCGTATAGCATCCGATTCCAAATTCCGGAAATGAAGATCAAGAAGGAGTTGAAACAGGGGTTCACGAGAATGTGAGAAGAGATCCTCCACCTAGAATCGGCAGGAATCATCCTACAACCCAAGTAATTGGGGAGGTGAATGAGGGTGTACAAACAAGATGTATGAATCCCATTAGTGACCGTGACATGGTAAGGTATGTGTGCATGTCCACCACATACTCAAAGGTAACATACTCTTGTTTTACTTCTTCCGTAGAGCCTAAAAATGTGATTGAAGCTTTAAAAGATAATTTTTGGATTCAAGCAATGCAAGATGAACTTGATCAATTTGCTCGTAACAATGTTTGGTCTTTAGTACCCCGTCCCTCAAACACTAATGTTATTGGGACAAAATGGATTTTCAAAAATAAGACCGATGAGTATGGAAACATTGTTAGGAACAAGGCTCGTCTTGTGGCTCAAGGCTATACACAAGTGGAAGGTATTGACTATGACGAGACCTTTGCACCTGTGGCTAGAATTGAGTCAATAAGACTTTTATTGGCCATTGCTTGTTTTCTTAAAATTACATTGTTTCAAATGGACGTCAAAGCAGCATTTTTAAATGGATACTTAGATGAGGAAGTTTTTGTTGAACAACCAAAAGGCTTTGAAGATCCATTTCAACCAGACCATGTGTATAGACTTGATAAAGCTCTTTATGGGTTGAAGCAAGCTCCACGTGCATGGTATGGTAGGTTAACTAGTTTTTTACTAGAATATGGTTTTACTAGAGGAGAAGCGAGATAGGACTTTATTCATTCTTAAACATGGAAAAGAACTTGTCGTGGTTCAAATTTATGTTGATGACATAGTATATGGCTCGACATCAAAAACTTGTTTAAATGATTTTGTAGAGGCTATGACATCAACATTTGAAATGAGCATGATGGGGAACTTAACTTCTTTCTAGGCATGCGGTTAAGCAATCAAGTGAAGGGATTTTCATCTCCCAAAGCAAATATGCAAGGAACCCGGTGAAGAAGTTTGGGTTGGAAGGTTCGAAGAGCTCAAAAATTCCTATGGGCACTTCTCTCAAGATTGGAAAAGATCAAGTGGGAGAAGATGTTGATCCAACCCTATATCGTTCCATGATTGGTAGTCTCCTTTACCTTACTTCTAGTCGCCCGATTTGATGTACGGTGTGTGTGTATGTGCTAGATATCAATCCAATCCTAAAGTGTCTCACCTAAATTCCGTGAAAAAGATCATTAAATATGTTTCGGAACTAGTGATTTAGGGATTTGGTATAGTAAAGATACTAATACTAATTTAGTAGGCTTTAGTGACTCGGATTGAGCAGGGATATGGATGATAGGAAAAGTACAAGTGGGAGATGTTTTTACTTGGGAAATAATTTAGTATCATGGTATAGTAGAAAACAAAATTGTGTTTCATTATCCACAAATTTGAATCGAATATGTAGTACCGGTAGTTGTTGTTCACAACTAATTTGGTTAAAACACATGCTTGATGATTATGGTCTTGATAGCAATATTTGACCTTATACCGTGATAATTTGAGTGCTATTAATATTTCCAAAAATCCCGTACAACACTCCCGTACTAAACATATTGACATCCGTCATCATTTTTTAAGAGATATGGTAGATAAAAAGATAATAAATATAGAGCATATTGATACAAAGTATCAACTTGCCGATATTTTCACAAAACCCTTAGACCATGATAGATTCTCTAGTCTAAAGAGATCTCTTAGTCTTTGCATTCTCTAAAAATTGTCCTCTCGTAGTAAGGTGTTACCATGGGTGCCGATAACACCTGGGTAACACATGTATACTAGTGCATATTTTTTGCTAGTTTGGTTTTATTCTCTCTCGCCGTAAGGGTTCCCATAGTTCTCGTGAGCTATGAGAGTTCTCACGGCTGCACATGCCGACCTTTTGTTGTGGTAGGATAGCACCCTGAATAACACACTTGATAAAACTCCCTTCATATGCTTAAAGTGACAAAGTCACTAATTTTTTTGATAAATAAAAGGCAAAGGCATTTATTCATACTATTCTCTCGAGCTCGGGGCACGGTGTTCGCCGCAACGATGTACTCTTGCCAATGAGAATGTATGAGGTGATTTATGCTAAGTATTAGGGACATGGAGTTCGCTACTACAAGGTACCCTACTTGAAAGGCATAAATCACTTGGTCTTTACACTTGAAATAAAACTCGAAGCACGGAGCTCGTTACTACGATGCTTTCTTGTTTAAAGAAGTGTAAAAGAATTTTATAAATTGCTATGCCTCGTGGTCTAACAAGCTTGTTATGCCTAAAGTGTTTAAAATGCTCAGCTTATTATGCCTCAAGTGTTTGAAACTGAATATATTTATCAAGGGATTTTTATCTTATGTGTTATCCTAGATGTTACCATCATTGCCATTAACATATTTGTATGTGCTATATTATGTTTTTTATTTCTTTATTTTCGGTTCAGTTAATTAATTTTTTAAACTTTGAAAGTCTTTTTATTGTTTAAGAGTTTTAAAAGTTTGAAAAAGTCTTTAACTAACCAATTTATTCTTGATAAACAACTCAAATATCTAAGTCCTAAAATCTAGGGATTTGATTTTCAAAAACCATATGGACTTGGTATATTTGTATTTGTTTATTATTTTTTTAAAAAATTCAAAAAATTAAAAAAAAAAAAAATTATTTAAAAAAAAAAAAAATATTTTTTCAAAATAATGGCCGAATGTCTTTATTTTTGTGAGGAGTTTTGTACTTGTTTTTCTTGTGGCCTAGAAAATAGGGGGAGTAAATATTGTAGTTATTTTTGTGTGGCTAGAAATAAGGGAGGTTAGGTAAATATTTAATGTAATTATTTTTAGTGGCTAAAAAATAGGGGGAGATTAATTAAAATAGGAGATAATTAGAGGAAGTAGGATAAGTCTTGAAAAATTAATTCCTAATCTAATTCCTATTTTTTCCCCTCTCTCTCTAACCGCCCTAATCCCCTTCTCTCTCTACACGGTAAATACCCCTTCCTCGTCACCGTCAATCCCTCACTCTCAAACCTTCCAAAATCAACAACCTTCCTAAATTCCAAACCCTTCCTAAAACCCTAACCATGGCAACCCCTACCAAAAAGCAATCCGCCCCTTTGGAGGTATCTCCGGGCGTTGGTTCAAGTGGTCCTAGTCTCATGGACACTTCGACCACCCCTCTCAATGTGTCTCCGGCAATGACAATGTCGGTTGATGATCCTCCTTTGGAGACAACAATGGCGCAACCCTTGCCCATTGTGACCTTACCACCTCTTCCACCCGTTCCATCAACCAAAAAGCCAAAAAGAAAAGCCATTGCTCACAAATCCTAGGCACAACCCGTCAAAAAGAGGAGCTCAAGTAGGCTCACTGCAATGAGGCACAAAGGGACCTCTAAATCCAACACATCCTCCGATCCTGTTGAAGTTTCTGAGGAGTCTTCACTTGGTCTCTCCTCGGCTCATGTTTCGGATGAAGACTTCCATGCCGATGCTTTGAAAAGAGCCATTCTGTTGAGACATTTGAAGATTGGGAGATTGAGGAAGAAGAACCCTTGTATGAAGTTAAGAAAAGAAACATTAAAGGCAAAAGCAAGTGGGATTTGTCAAAGATGTTACCCGTAAAGCCGCAACACCCAAGGTAACATCCTCTGTTTCTAAAGCTTCAAAGTCTTCAATTAGTGAGTTTGCTTATTCTGAGTCCTCTGATTTCCTTGAGAAAGAGTTTGATGACGTGAATACTGCTTTTCCAAAACCTTACTTCTCATTGGAGTTTTATCGAAAAGAAAATATGGAGTTTTGGTTAAGGCATAGTGACAAGAAAATTCTCAAAGAAAAGCACATTGACGAGGTTGATTTCAAAAAGCATGGTATATTTCAGTTCTTGGAGGATAGAAATTTTTTGAAAGCTAACTTGCATCCTTCGAAATTTGTTGAAGCTATAGTCAAAAATTTCTATGCCAACCTTCATGCCAACCTAGATAATGAAAAGTCCGATCAATTTGGAAAGGTGTTTTTAAGGAACAAATTTTTTTCTATTACTCCTTCTTTGATCAACAAGACTTTAGGACTCCCAAATTTGGATGATGATGGTCCTATTGTTCATAAGGATGAAATTGCTAGGTTTATCTCTCATGATGTCGTGCATGAATGGCCCTCCAATCCTAATCCCAAAACCAAAGTTCATTTTCTTGCTTCCCGTCTCACTTCACTCTTTGCCGTGCTTCACAAGCTTTGCATATTTAATTGGGTTCCTACTTCTAACGAGCAATATGTGACATTGCAAGTTGCAACAAGCTGAAATCTTGTATAAGTTAGGAAAGAATCGAAGAGTGAACTTGGGTAGATTGATCTTCAAACATTTGGCTTCGTGGGGTAGAAGAAAAGACATTACTATGTTTCCTTACCCTTCTTTAATCTTCCAAATTTTGAAATCTCAAAAATTGCCCATTGAAGAGTCGGATGAGTATACACCCAGTCTTGATCTCTATGCTATAGATTCCCAGCTGACTAAGAAGAATACCAAGAGTGTGAGATACACAAGTGATCTTCCTTGGTCAAAGATAAATGAATTTGGGTCAAGTGATGCGGTTTCTGCTAAGGGTGTTACTCAATCTGTTATCCCAAATGTTACTCCGAAATCTCCAAGTTTTTCAGTACGAGATGCGGCTCATGTTCTTGCTAATGTATACAATTTGTTGGGGAATGCTTCACCAACAATACCAAAGACCACGGTTTTGGCGTTTCTCCACAAACAAACTTCTACCATTTCCGAGATTGTGCAAGGTTGGACAAAGCTCAAGGAGATTCTTGATGAATTCATCCAGCGGGTTTCTTCCCAAACCGGGGAGTTGATAGTGCGATGGAGCCTGGTCCAAGTGGTGGTGGTGTTGGAGATGCCGGTGGTGCTTCTTTGCTGAGATGTTGCGATGGTGCCGACTTAGATGCTGGAGATGAAGAAGGGGATGATCGGGGAGGAAGATGAAGCCGATGATGAACGAGAAGAGTGAGTACAATACATCGCTCCGAAGGTTGATGTTGCCGCTCTTATGGTGATGATATTTTTTGGTGGTTGAAAAACAATTTACTTTTATGTTTTTATTTGGAACATGTTTTAAATACTTTGGTGGTTTGTTTTATTTGCTTATGGTGCTTAAACTTTTAGGGTTGTTTTGAACATGGAGTAGCTTAGTAACTTTGATTTATCTTTGGTGCTTTAGGTTACTAGTTAGTTGGAAAACTTATTTTGGAAAATATGTTTTGATAACTAGTATTTTTGTGATAAATCATTGTAGTTGTTAAATCCTTGATTATGGGGAGTTGATAACTATGAAGTTGTTACGGATGGCTAACAATATCTTGCGGGGATCGGCACTTTAGAGTTTGGAAAGAAATTATAAATTATGGGGGAGATTGTTAATGCGGGTGGGTGTTACCACAAGTGCTATCACTGGCAGTTGGGTGTTACCCGGACTGTAATGATTTGTAATTTAATAATTCTTTCCATATTATTTTATATCCTAATGTCTAATATTATTAGCAAGATATATGTGTTTGTTGGTCCATATTTCAGGTTAAATATATGGCTGGATTAAATGCTAAAATCAAGGAAGAAGTTGTTGGAGGAATTATTCGTAAACGAAGATTTACGAATAATGTTTACTTGGTCCATATTATTTGATGAAGGAATAAAAACGTGGGAAGACCAAGTCATGGAGTTGTTGCTGATTAATTGAAGAGTACAATACCAAGAAAGCAAGAGAGTACAAGGGATAAAGCATGGACTTGGGCTTCAAGAAATCGGTTGCTACATTCTAGGGAAGTTGGCGTATGAAGAGGAATTCAAGCCAAGAAATCTCTCCACTCCTCTCACACGATCTGAAGGTCCAAGGCTGTTATTTTGGAGTAGCCTCCAAGGCATTGGAAGGCTATAAATAGGCTAGGTGTGTTTCATTTGAAGTAGGCCAAATATCAAACACACACACCATAGCATAAGAGAGACAAAGTTCTTTGGTTCGCATATCCTTCCTCCCTTGTGATTCTAGCTTAAACACTGAGTGTTTAAGAGAGTGTTGGCTAAGGATAGGATTCGTTCTTTGTCTCATTTAGTTCCATAGAGCATTATCATTGTATTAGCAATAGGGAACTTTCGGCTTTGTAATTTTGCTATATTGATTATAAAGTCTTCGCCATCTAGGCACACTCAAGTTATATATTTATATAACTTGAGAAAATTATATCTTGTGTTATTTATTTCCGCTGCACAAAGTTTTTATAAACTATTTATTTTGGTGTGTGTGTGTTGTCCGTCAGTGTGTTAACCAAGGTGTTGGGTAACATCTACGGTAACATCTCTTTCCAGTGAAGCCATTGACAATTTCAACTTTAATAACATCTAAAATCACGTAATTTAGCAACTTAGCCAAATAAACACATAATAAAACCAATTAACATATAATGCATAATATGAGATGCAATGCACCCCACTCCCACGTGCTCCACATGTGACCAAAATGTGTCTAGGTTTAGGGTCGTGACACTCACTCCCCCTTAAATAAAAGGGCAAATTGCAATTTGGTTACCCAACATTTACCATCTGTTGCAATTTGATTCCCAATATTGAATTTTTAGCATTTTCATTCCCCACATTGACATTTTGTCTCAATCCAATGTAAATTTCGTTAAAAACTAATTCTCGTTAAAAATATTTGCCACGTGTGACACAAATGTTTTTAAAAGGGTAAAATAATAATAATAATAAAATAATAATAATAATAATAATAATAATAATAATAATAATAATAATAATAATAATAATAATAATAATAATAATGATAATAATAATAATATATAATAATATATAATAATAATAATAAAAATAAATAAAAATAATAATAATAAACTAATAAAATAATAAATAATAAAATAATAAAAATAAAATAATAAATAATAAAATAATAAATAATAAAATGATAAAAAATAATAATACTAAAAAAATTAAAAAAAATAAAAATAAATAAAAATAAATAATAATAATAATAATAAAATAATAATAAAAAAATAATATAATAATAATAATAAAAAAATTAAATAATAATAATAGTAATAAAATTAATAATAATAAAAAATTAATAATAATAATAAAATAATAATAAAAATAACTAATAAAAATAATAAAATAATAAAATAATATTAAAATAATAATAATAAAAAAATAATGTTAAAATAATAATAATAATAATAAAATAATAATAAAAAATTAATAATAATAATAATTATTATTTTATTATTTTTATATTATTATTAATAATAATTATTATTATTATAATTATTTTATTTATTATTACTCCCTCCGTCCCACTTCAAGTGAGCCATGGTATAAATGCACGCTTCTTTAAGTGAGAATGTAAAAGTTAAAACATGTAACATTACCCTCAAATGTAGATTTAAATACAATGTGCCACTAGAAATACCTTTGTAAATATATGGACATTATAAGGGTATAAATGTCTGAAACACTGTTCACATATTTCCATTTATGAAATGGCTCACTTGAAGTGGGACGAACCAAAAAGGAAAGTGACTCGCTTGAAGTGGGACGGAGGTAGTATTATTTATTTTTTTAATTTTTTTTAATTTTATTATTTTTATTATTATTATTTTATTATTATTGTTATTTTATTATTATTATTATTATTATTTTATTATTATTATTTTATTATTATTATTATTATTATTATTATTATTATTATTATTTTACCCTTTTAAAAACATTTGTGTCGCACGTGGCAAACATTTTTAACGAGAGTTAGTTTTTAACAAAATTTACATTGGATTGAGACAAAATGTCAATGTGGGGAATGAAAATTCTAAAAATTCAATGTTGGGAATCAAATTGCAACAGTTGGTAAATATTGGGTAACCAAATTGCAATTTTCCCTAAATAAAATTCGTCCCGAATTTGGACTTCACTTACCTGAATGATCAAACAAATCCGGATATTTCTGTCTCATCTCAGATTCCAATTCCCAAGTAGATTCCTCAATAGTGTGATTCTTCCACAGAACTTTCACCACGTGAATACTCTTGGTACGCAATTCCCGGACCTGCCTCTCCAGAATCCTCAAAGGTACCTCCACATAGGTCATATCCGCCTGAACATCCTCAGGAGGAGAACTCAACACATGAGAGGAATCATAACAGTACTTCCTCAACATGGAAACATGAAACACATCATGAAGAGAAGAAAGAGATGGAGGTAGAGCCAAACGATAGGCTAACTCATCCACCTTCTCTAAAATCTCAAATGGACCAACAAATCTAGGAGCCAACTTCCCTTTGTTGCCAAACCTCTTGATCCCCGTTCTCGGTGAGATCTTCAAGAACACAAAATCACCAACCTGAAAGGATAACTCCCTTCTTCTAGTGTCGGCATAACTCTTCTGACGACTCTGAGCTGTCCTCAATCTATCACGGATCACCTTGATCTTCTCAGTTGAGTCTCTAACCAAGTCTGGACCCCAAAGTCTAGCCTCACTAACCTCGTCCCAACACATTGGGGACCTACATTTCCTCCCATACAGTGCCTCATATGGTGCCATCTCAATGCTGGATTGGTAGCTGTTGTTGTAGGCAAACTCCACTAAAGGCAAATGGTCTTCCCAAGATAAATGGAAGTCCATCACACAAGCCCGTAGCATATCCTCTAAAATCTGAATGGTCCTCTCGGTCTGGCCATCAGTCTGAGGATGAAATGCTGTACTGAAACTCAGCTTAGATCCCAAGGCTTCATGCAAAGCCCTCCAAAACCGCGAAGTGAATCTCGGATCCCTATCAGAAACAATGTTGACAGGTACCCCATGCAATCTCACAATCTCACGGATATATAACTGGGCCAATCTCTCCAAGGAATACTTGGTTGAAACTGGAAGAAAATGAGCTGATTTGGTCAACCTATCCACAATCACCCATATAGCATCCATCTTCCTCGGAGTAGGAGGTAATCCAGTCACGAAATCCATAGAAATGCCATCCCACTTCCATTCAGAAATATCCAAAGGTTGAAGCAATCCTGCTGGCCTCTGATGTTCCGCTTTGATCTGTTGGCAAGTTAAACACTTTGATACGAATTCCGCAATCTCCTTTTTCATACCATTCCACCAGTAACCTCTCTTCAGATCCTGATACATCTTGGTGCTTCCAGGATGAATAGCAAATCGAGACTTATGGCCATCCTCTAATACCTGTCTTCTGATCTCTGGGGAAGAAGGTACGCAAATCCTGCCTTTAAAGGTGAGAATTCCATCCTTGTTCAATGAAAACTCCCTAGTCTTGCCATCTTGCAATTCTCCCTGATTTTCTTTAACTCATCATCATTCAACTGAGCCTCCAAAAGATCTCCATAAAGAGTAGGAACAGCTCTGACATTGGCAAATAGCATATCACCTCTCACTTCCCGAGATACCAAGGACGATAAGTGAGCCTTACGGCTAATAGCATCAGCCACCACGTTAGCCTTCCCGGGATGATAAGAAATGACACAGTCATAGTCCTTCAGAAGCTCCAACCAACGCCTCTGTCTGTTGTTCAGTTCCTTCTGAGTAAACAAGTACTTCAGACTCTTATGATCTGTAAATATCTCAAACTTTTCCCCATACAAGTAATGTTTCCACTTATGCAGTGCAAAAATAATAGCAACTAACTCCATATCGTGAGTAGGATAATTCTGCTCAGCTGGTGATAACTTCCTCGAAGCATACGCAATTACCTTCCCATTTTGCATAAGAACACAACCCAATCCCTCTTTAGAAGCATCACTGAATATAACAAAGTTCTCACAACCCTTTGGAAGTGTAAGAATAGGAGCTAAAGTCAATCTCTTCTTCAGTTCAGTAAAGCCAGCTTCACACTTAGCATCCCATATAAATGGTACATCCTTCCACGTCAATCTGGTCAACGGAGTTGCAATCCTCGAAAATCCCTCAATAAATCTTCGATAATACCCCGCTAGGCCAAGGAAACTACGAACCTCTGTCCTTTGTAGAAGGTCAATTTCCGAGTTGACTACGTCATCAATCTTTGAAGGATCTACTGCAATACCAGTGTTGGATACCACGTGACCCAAGAAAGAAATCTGTTCCAGCCAAAACTCACATTTGCTGAACTTGGCAAACAACTGTTTCTCACGAAGCACGGATAAGACAATCCTCAAGTGCCTCTCGTGATCTTCCCTGGATTTTGAGTATACCAGGATATCATCAATAAAAACTACCACAAAACTGTCAAGATACGGCTTGAAGATCCTGTTCATCATATCCATAAAGACTACCGGTGCATTGGTCAAACCAAATGGCCTAACAAGAAATTCATAGTGGCCATACCTTGTTCTGAAAGCTGTTTTAGAAACATCATCTGACTTAATCTTCAACTGATGGTATCCGCTACGTAAATCCAACTTAGAATATATAATGGAACCTTGAAGTTGGTCAAATAAATCATCAATGTGAGGAAGAGGATATTTGTTCTTAATAGTAGCTTGATTCAGTAGTCTGTAATCAATACACAATCGCAATGTACCATCCTTCTTCCTAACAAACAACACTGGTGCTCCCCAGGGTGACACACTGGGACGAATAAAACCTCTATCTAACAACTCCTGCAACTGAATTTTCAACTCTTTCAACTCAGCTGGAGCCATTCTGTAGGGTGCCTTAGAAATTGGTGAAGTACCCGGCAATAAGTCAATGCAAAATTCTACCTCTCTATCAGGAGGCATGGAATACTCAGTTGAGAATACATCACTGAACTCATTCACAACTGGAACACCAGATAACTCAGGAGACTTCCTACCAGAGTCTACCACATAAGCCAGGTAACCCTCACACTCCTTAGACAACAACTTTCTAGCCTTTATAGCAGATATAACATGAATGCCAAATAAAGACTTATCAGCATCAAATACAAATACAGGCACATCAGGAATAGAAAAGGTGACTCGCTTTCTGCGACAGTCTACCAAGGCATGACAAGCACTCAACCAGTCCATGCCTAAAATAACATCAAAATCATGGATTGGCAACTCTACCAAATCCACTGGCAATACATGCCCACATATAATCACCTCACAGCCATGATAGATCAAAGAGGATTCGAGGTGCCCTCCCACAGGAGTAGAAACCTCTAACACATAAGGTAACAACATAGGCAACTTATGCAATGTAAATGCAAAATGAGATGCCACATATGAATGAGACGATCCAGGGTCGATAAGAATACGAGCCTTGACCCCTGAGACAGGGACAATACCTCTAATCACCGCAGTGGGATCTACTGCGCCTCTATCCAAAGCAAAGACTCTACCTTGGACTCTCTCTTTGGGTTTCCCCTCAACATCTCTCTTTATCCCACCTTTGGGCTGGTCACCCTGTGGTCTACCACTCGTAGCTTGACCCTTCTTGAACTTAGGACAGTCTTTTCTGAAGTGCCCCATCTCACCACAACTCATACACTTTCCCTGCTTACTCCAACAACTGTCTTCTAAGTGCCCCACTTTCTTACACCAATTACAAACAGTGCCAAACTTGCTTGAAACAGGACGAGTAGAAACTGTAACTGTTCCTCCCTTAGCCACTCCAGAAGTTGAGGATCTAGGCTGATTCTTGCTCTGACCTGAACTCTGGCCTGCAAACTTAGCCTTGCTTCCACTACCCTCAGATTTACCTCTATGTTCCTCAATGTCATTCTCAATTCGGTATGCCATATTCACTGCCGCCTGGTAATTGGGAAAATCGTGAGTCAACAACTGCTTCCTGAACTCCAACCTGAGTCCCTTGACAAACCTGTAAACCCTCCTGCTCTCATCTGGTACCAGATGTGGACAATACCTCGATAGCTCAGTAAATTTTGCAGAATATTGGGCTACTGTCATTGCCCCCTGCTCCAGCTTCAAGAACTCTACCTCTTTCTTTTCTTTGGTGATCACTGGTATGTAATGCTCTTTGAATTTACTGACGAAGTTGTCCAAGGTCTGGGGCGTATGATCCCGCTCCCAGCTTTCCTTAAGAATTTGCCACCAATGCTCAGCAGGACCCTCTAATTTAAACACTGCACATCTAACCTTTTCTTCATCTGTGCTCTCCATTGCAACAAAGATTTTAGTCATAGCTTCTAGCCACCTCTCTGCTATCAATGAATCTGGATCCCCGTTGAAACTATGTGGAGACAATTTGATGAATTTCTCTAACCCCTGTGTCGGCCTTGCCTCAAGTTGCTGTTGTGCTCTACCCTGAGCTGCCATAGTCTGGAGGAAAGTCTGAAACATTGCCATCATCTCAGCATTAGGACCTCCCCCAGCCCCCTGATCACCAATATTTCCCTGCTGGTCACCACCAATCCCAGCCATTACACTGATCCCTGCAGGAAACACTCGGCGTCAGATATCACACACTCCCCCTTAGACTAGACATCTACCCTTGACTCTAGCCAAAGCTCTGATACCAACTGTGGGCTCCTCCCAACTCCCGAGACCTATAAACTCGTGTCCCAGGATGGGGAGTCCCAAAATATACCATTTAAAAAAAACTTTCTTTACTTTAACTTGAAAAGTATACAACCCGTTTTAAAAACAGTTTCAAAATAACCTCTCTACACGGAGGTGATATGTAAACCTGTTTAAACAAACACAACCTGTTTATACAAATATACAACTGGTAAGCTTATACAAGCCAACCATACAGCAAATCAACTCACGCTTAATTACAAAACAAACCAACTGAAACAAGTTTGTAAAAGTTTTATATACAGAGCCTTTCCCCAAAAGAATAACAACCACAATCCCAACTCCCCAATACAACACATACCCCGACAACCAAAAGAAATCCAAACTCTGTCCCCCGGCCTCACTGGTCTGGTCCTTCTGTCTCAGCGGGATCTAAAAAAATAAAGGGAGAAGGGGTGAGATAAAATCTCAGCAAGCTATTATGTATGCAGCAATATGCCATACAAGATGCAACACATAAACAGGCTGCTCAATATTAGAAAACAGTAAACACATTACGTTACCTTTTCCTGCTGACCAATAAGTCATATAACATGCAACACATACACAGGTTGCTCAATCACATTGGGAAAACAGTAAACACGTTACGTTACCTTTCCCTTTACCTTTTCCCCATCTGGGTCATATGTAGTACTACGGTGGGAGTCATACTCCTCTCATGTGGTGAACTGCTAGTGCACATCCACCTCTTATACGACCCCTTTCAGAGATCCATATAAGCTGCCTCGCTATCATGTGGCATGACTGCACATATCCACAGAAGCTGAACCCCTCAATACGTGGCCACAGAAGGGGGTGAACGGTCCAAGTATAAAGACATCCAACCACCTTATGAAATACTTTCGCATAAGGGATGGGATTCTCTATACCCCCGAAGATCAACTGGTATACCATAGTCAAGCACATTATAGATACTTGAAAGTAAGTCCACCCAATGGGACATCAACATACATAGAACATGGTACTGCAACTCATGTTAAACAATTGAAACAAAGGCAACACATATTTAATACTATGTGCACAATTAACTATGAATATGCAAACTCATATGGCACAAAGTATAGCACATAAGTTCTACACATTCATCACACAATGTATAAACCATTAACAGGATGCTACCACTCCTGTCCAAACCAAGTAACTAGTGCACAACACATTTGAGGCACTATAAGAGCAAATAACCCTACATGGGTCATCACATAAGGATACAATATAATATAAGTAACCCTACGCGTACATCATATAACATTAAACACCTTCTCTAAAGGTTTCAAGTTCGAATACCAAGTTTTAATAACTTTGGTTCAAGTTTCACAATTACCTTTCAACCTTTTTCAAGATAATATTTAAAGCCCTTCCCAATATCATTTTGGGCCAATTAAATATTTTGAACGGAATTTAATTAAAATAATAATAATGAAATAACACTGAACTATTGTATTTATTAGTCGAAAGAAAGATGGTACTTGGCTTTTAAAACATAAGCTCTACTTATCTTTATTAACTAATTTAACAATATAGTTCAGAAACCCTCACTTATAACTCGGCAAGATGGGCTCGGCAAGATGGGCAGTAGACTAGCTCACAACAATTCCAAGTATCAAGCAGAGTAACACTAATAACATATCATTAAATTAAACCTACTACTAAGGAGGAATCCTCATACCATACTTGTTGGAACAAATTAGTACCAAACGTACCACCCTTTCAGCCAAGACCCAATTCATTCTACCACATCCATTTTCTTTCCATTTTTTAAAGTCAAGTAAATATGATTCCACAATACTAAACCCCTTTTTATATCACGTAATATCAATATTAAATATTAAATGAACAATTATTGAAAGAAATCATAATAACTTACTAAAATTTGTCGAAATAAAAAGAAGATTTAATCGGCTATTCTTGTTCTAATCGACTCCCTGATCACAAATATGAAGTCGGAAATATAAACGGATCAACGGTTGATTTTCTAGAATTTTCTGAAGGTAACCCTAAGTTTAGGAACGGTTCGTAGTACTGATTGATAGAGATAGAGAGAAATAAAGGAGCTGAGAAGGTGAGAAGGTGAGAAGGGAAAGCTTCTCTACTAGTGAGTCACTACCTTAATTATCCAATTTTTTTACACCTAAACATAAGCCACGTGAGAACCAATTGCTGCCAACAATTTTCCATGCAAAATAATCTATGGGTCCCACAACTTGAACCAAATCAATTTCTCAAACCATCCGCCCCATATTTCTTTTATTTTTGTTATTACTAGATTGACTCCCGTGCGATGCACGGGACATTACTGTATTGTATATTCAAAAGACAAAAATTGAACTAAAATAAATCAAAAAATTAATTCGTTTATACATTATGAAATAATTTCTTAAAGAATAGATTGTCAAAACATAAAAATTAGAAAACAATAAAATAGGAATAAAACAAAAATCATTAGAAATATGCATTTCTCCATATACAATTATGTAGTATTTTATCATTTAAAAAAGTAAATAAAACACACGAATCACATACGAAATAAGTTATTGAAATTAGTAAAAAAATGTGAAGATTGAAAATATAGTTAAAAAAAAGATGATATTTTATTTCTTTTTGATAAACAGAAATTTTTAAATAAAAAAAAAAGATTTCTTCATACCAAAAGAATAGTACAATTATCTAATAAAAATTTATTTTTAGGTAAAAATTATGATTTTGGTGTAAAAACATATAAAAATATTAATTTTAAAAAGATGAACAAATGGGGCAAGGGCCACGGCCGGCCAAAATGACTAAGCCTTGGCCAACTTGAGCATTATATAGGGAAGGGATAAAATTTTAGTTTTGGTTTTTATTAAACTAGTTCATAGCCCGTCGAAATTCGACGGAAATAAAAAAGCTAATCAATTTAGAAAAACTGATGCAAAGCATTTGTAGAGATTGAGAATCTTAAAACTATTGTTGAGTTCGAGTCGAGACTACAATGAAAAAATATCTAGTCGAGTTTCCACGGATCGAGTCGAGTTGCTATGAGACCTGCCGAGTTTGACTCAGGTATTTGAAATTGAGCTCGGCGGGTTTCTGGGTTTGAATCGAATATGCCATATAGAGTTAGGTGAGACCGAGTCGAGTATGGTAAACCCGATTCGAGTCAGTTTTCCGAGTGAATAACAATGAAAATAAATCAGATATGTAAGAAGAAGTAGAAAGGGCATAAATAGAGGAAGAACAACAATGCATGTCAGTATATTAGGAAGCCGTACGATCACTATATGTACCTGTATCCATGCGAGTAGGTGAGACATTGCTGAAATTTAGTTGATGTTGAATTTCAGAATTATAGGGATCAGGATTCATGCAGTTGTTGAGGGATTTCAATACTCCAACACTTTGGCTAATTGGCCTACCAAGCTTTCTTTTTTCCAAGTTTTTTTGGGCTAATACATGATGCACATCCTCATCAACCAAAGGATAATTGTTTTCAGTTCCTTGATGTCGATTCTCAGAATTAGAGTGATCAATATCCAATCTTCTTTTAATAGATTGTAAACCCCCAAATCTTTGACCAACCGGAATATCACGACTTATAAAATCTATGCTTGTTGGATTAGTAGCTATTGGTGTGGTAGATACTGATAGAACTAATAAATATTAATGATGATTAGTTATGATAAAACATATTTTAAATTATAAATAATTGAAAATTGACATGAAATATTCTTACCATTTGTAAGATTATATGAAGGAAATATTGGTCGTATTAAATGGCTATCAGTATGTGTCATTAGTTGACTTTCACCTGCGGATAAAAAAACAGTTCACATAGAGATTATATTTAAAAAAGCATTTAAACTTATTTACCAATTTCATATATAGGTGATAAAATGTAAAATGACATCTATATATAAAACTTACGATTAGAAATGTCAGACAATGCCTCTCTTTGGGGCTCCAATGAGTTTCTCGTATGCTTTTCCATCCCTTCACTTTTACATTGCTTTTGCTTTTTGCAAACCGAATTGTTCATTTTGTTTCTAGAAACAACGAGACAAATGATTGTTATATATTATTTCATCATGGGTACCTTTACCACTTCATAAAACATTTTCTTATTTAAGGTATTGACATACATTATATAATCTAATGCAAGTATAAATTCAATAAATCAAAACCTTAAAAAATAATAAAAATTTTACTAATATTTATATTTTTAAATTTATGTTGACTATACATAAAAAAATTACATACTTTAAAATAAATGTAAAGACTCATTTCTGTCAATCCACTATGTCTCTCGAGATCATATCACGAAAGAATTACCTTCCTTGGTCGACGAATTGGCCGATCCTTGGTCGACGAATTGGCCGAGGAATTGGCCGATCCTCCGATGATGCGTGCGAAGAAGATGGGGATAGGTAGATTATGACTATCTTCAATCAAAAATCCATGGCGACGGCGGGTGGCCGCTCCTCCGACGAATTGGCCGCTCCTCTAAATCGATTTCGCCGGATTCTTTGCTTCAATTTGTAGGCGACGGCGTTGTTGATTGCGGAGGGAAGGTCTGCAATTATCCTAAAAGAAGGTAATTTCTTATGTAAATATAGGTTTAATTTTATGATGATTTGTTCCTCGCTCTTTCTACTTCATCTATCTATATCTAGGGTTTGATTTCGCAATCTTCTTCCCATTCCAATATGCTAGAATTGTTTGTAATCTAAATTTTTCTTTAATTTTTTATTGGGTATCTCGCAATTGAAGTAATTTTTCTCTATTTCTCCGTTTTGATTATCGTATTTTTAATGTATTCATTTACTTGCTTTTATAGAAGTATGGAATCTTTGTTCATGTGTAATTAGTTTCAACAAAAAAATATCTAGCTGTTTATTAAAAAATTGTTTTTTTTATTTGCATTTCCATTATTTCTGATGTGTTTTTAATTTTGGGTAAAGTAATTTACATGGTAGAATGATTTGTCATCCCCAAATGAATGTCCATACTTCAATGATTTTTTAGATCTTACATTCAAAATTTAATATATATAAATGTTGAGAAAGAACATTCAAACAAATAAATGAATATTGTGGGAACTGTGATATTTCTTCTAACTTTTCCATTTTGCGAAACAAAAGCATAATTTGAATAACTAACTAAGAATCCTCATGTCTAGCTCTATCGACCAACAAATATATGATCGTTGAAATATAAAATTGAAAACCATATTTTCAAATAAAAATTATGCAAAAATACTATTCTTTCTAGCCACAATAGTTTAAACGGGGAAAAAAAACAAATAGTTTACTTCATAAATATAGATGGATCGATCGAATACGATGCTAAACAACTCATGTTGCTTATTTATCCAATTTCTCTTGTTTAATTTGCTTAATTCCCTTCGTAACAGACAATTGAATTTCTTCATCATTGGAAGTAGAGTCTAACAAACGTTTTTGAGGAGTGATGGATGTTGAAGAAGCTGTCACACCTGATTCCAAAGGCTTATCCTACATAATAAAAAAGTAAAATAACATTATCATAAAAGAAAACTATCAAAATGATAGTGAAATATAAAGTTAAAAAGTAAATCTAATGATAGAAAGAAATTTACCTCATTATTGCAATCCAAGATGGTCACATTTTCAATTTCATTATTCGGTTTGGAAGCAACCTCCTGAAGTTTAAAGAAATTAATGTTATGAATTTGAGCTTTTGTATATAGATAATGTGATATAGGTTATACTTACATTATCATTTATGAGTGATAAATACCGGGCGATGACATCTGTATCCTCGATAATTGCTTTCTTGTGAAAGTTCTTTTATCTTGATCGGTATCTAAAGTTCTTTGGTCAACATCAATCCTGAATAAGCATTGTCTTTCAAACATTTTTCGAAAAGATTCGGGTAGTTGGCCCTGTTGAACATTATGTTGTATGAACATTAATTTACATCGTCACAAATTAGTACTCAATCTAATAACAAAATAACAACAAATTAGCTACCTCGAGACATCGGCAAGAACTACGGGAGCGGACATCCCGAGCAAAGAAGATCTTTGTCGCATCGAATAAAACAAAGTGTGTCTCGGCTAGATCTATATCATTCATATCGGTGACCAAGATCCTGATTTTGAACACGAAAATAATAGGTAGAAAATTATTTCGAATGAAGATAATGATTATAAATCTTTTTTATTTGTATATATATATATATATATATAATAAAAAATAAAATCCATCATTTACCTAGGGATAGCAATGCCAAGTGTTGTCTTGCATTTAGGACGAGATTTTCTTGTTCTTTTCAAATCCTTTAGCACACTTTACATTGCTACACCCATCATAGTACCGGGTAGCATGTGAATCCACATCCGATATGGTTGCCAATACGGAGTATATGCCAACCTAATAAAAATGATTATAGTAAAAACTATTAATGTTGATTCAATAATGTTTAAATCGGTATAACCTTTAAAAAAATTAAGAAAATTTATAATATACCTACTGTACATGTGAGCAAATCGGCAATCGTCTTTAGTTCTTTTTTTCAACCACATCTCACTATTGGTACGACTACTATCATTAGTTGTAATAGTCAAAGAACGACTAAACAATGAAGATCCAATTTCACGCCTGTAAAAGTGATATATGAAAATTAATATAACTATACAACTTTGTATAACAAATTCATATATTCTTATAAAGGTTTAGTGTTCATTTACTTGCTAAGATAATCTGCTACTTCAGGGAACGATGCATTAATATGCATTATTGAAGCATGCTTCATAGTACTAACTTTGGTTTTCCCTGTATAAACATTATAAAATTAACTCACATGATAATATGCCTTGAATCAGAAACATAATTGCAGTTTAAGTATATATACATAAAAGATACCTTAATATGTAGATAGCATTACAAACTGCAAAACCAAAATCACAGGGCCTTCCTCGTTTTGTCCCCTATAGTCAATATACTGTTTTAACTTATCTCCAAATGATGCCCACAGAACGGCAGTCAACTCATTTCCACTGTCAAAACAGTAGAAAGTAATTATGTAATACAAATTAATTAGTCTAAAAATATATTAATTAACGTTTAAAGAATAAAATATTTGAAATACATACTCATTATCGATCAGCTGAACATCTAACTTTCGAGCATTAAACCTCTGGACAAACTCAAAATCTCTAAGAGGTAAAATAACCTCTCCAATCACATCTATCAAATATTCAGCAAATGTAAGTAAAATTCATAGTAATATATTTTGTTTTACCTTTATAAATATAATTAATAATTAATATAAGCAGGGAAAAAAATATGTGATTTGTAATTCTCACCGACTACAAAATCCAAATTCAAACTTCCAATTGTTTGAAAAGGCGTGAACTCGAAACCGTTATCTGGAATTTGAATAGACTTGTCGACTTCAGACACGTCAGTCGCTAAACTCATACACAGTTTCCATTTGTGATTAAGTATCGCCTTTTGCAATGGTTGAACACAGTTTTCTTCGACACCAAACTTAGAAATCTTTAGCATTTTTCCCTCTTGAAACTTATTTGTAAATTGGGAAGGCAATTTGCTAGGGATCGTTGCTTGGATTTTAGATCCCTGTATAAAAAAATAAATATCATTAGTTAATTAATTAATTAATTAATGAAATATTAATAACATCTGCAAAAAAAAATGTGAGATATATTACCTCCTGATAAACCAATATAAGTTCAGTTGATTTTTTTTCGTATTGTCCAATCAGCTCCCATTGACGTAATATGCGGACATTAACGCTGGATTGTTTAGTTTTCTTGTCAATTGATTTGACAGAAATCATACGGTTTGTAGCCATTACCTATGTTGTAAATCAATGAAATAAATAAGAATATTAATATGAAAGCAATTTAGTTAGAAAGTTTCAAGGTTTGAATCCCTTGATACGTGTTAGCATTCTATTGCATTTTTAGATTTTAGCCATCTATGTTGATAGGCTTAAAAACCCCATCCTTATACTCGAATCTTTTACGCAATTAAGTTTCCTATATGTAATATCGGTTGTGCTTGTGGGTGAAAGATTTACGGGTTTAGATTTTGTTGGCATGTTAGTCTTTATTTGTGTTTAATCTGAGTTAAAAATCACTCAACACGAATGAAACATTAAGCAAAGAATAAAATGGGGCTCAAAACTTCCATTCCATATTGATAGTGCAAGGGGATTGATACAAATAGTTAAACCGTCACCCTAACAACTTAAGCTTTAACAGTAGTAGGTAATTTAGCAAGGTATCAAAGCTCTATTTATGCAAGGCCTTTTGTACAGATCAACTTTCATTTCTTCCCCCCCCCCACCTGCTAACTTGCTAGAAGCACCTTGTCATAAGATGCGCCTAGGGCCCATTGGTTTATCGCTTCATTTCTGGCACATCATATGGTCCTAGGAAGTTCTAAAAGATGTAGCTTATAGTCAAGTTGGTAACTTAATAAATTGTACATCAAATGATTCACTATTTTGTTTTTTAAGGCCAACCCAATATGGTTATTCCCTTTCCATACTTACACATTGTTTACTTATGAAATGCTTTCCCAGTGTAGTTGCTATACTACTTTGTACAAAAGTAAGAGCAAGATTATTCTTAATCTGCATACAATTTTTAAATTTACCTTCTTTTGGGTATTGGGGGAGAGTGTGACACAAAAGCAAAATAATCTCTCTTAGAAATTTGGACTTGTGACTCAGTCAAGGAGATGAAAGAAGTACCAAAGAATTGTTTTATTATAATTGTTGAGAATTTCAAACTCGTATAATCACTCCTGAAAATGGCCAGTAGTCTCAACTCTGTACCCAAAACCTTTCACCTACTGGTCCGACGTCTTCGATTTCATGAGATCTTTGTTGAATGTCCTACTCCCATTATATTTAATCAGTTGGTCAGATCTGAATATCTCACAAACATTCACTGTGTTTTTTTTCCTGAAAGGATATGGCGGTAGATTTTATGTTCCATTAGTTCTATTTATTTTTTCCTTTGATTTAATGCTCAAGGGATTTTATGGTCTTAATTTCTTACGTATTGTCAATTACGTTTGATGATTTGTTAGCATTCTATTGCATTTTTAGATTTTAGCCATCTATGTTGATAGGCTTAAAAACCCCATCCTTATACTCGAATCTTTTACGCAATTAAGTTTCCTATATGTAATATCGGTTGTGCTTGTGGGTGAAAGATTTACGGGTTTAGATTTGTTGGCATGTTAGTCTTTATTTGTGTTTAATCTGAGTTAAAAATCACTCAACACGAATGAAACATTAAGCAAAGAATAAAATGGGGCTCAAAACTTCCATTCCATATTGATAGTGCAAGGGGATTGATACAAATAGTTAAACCGTCACCCTAACAACTTAAGCTTTAACAGTAGTAGGTAATTTAGCAAGTTATCAAAGCTCTATTTATGCAAGGCCTTTTGTACGAGATCAACTTTCATTTCTTCCCCCCACCTGCTAACTTGCTAGAAGCACCTTGTCATAAGATGCGCCTAGGGCCCATTGGTTTATCGCTTCATTTCTGGCACATCATATGGTCCTAGGAAGTTCTAAAAGATGTAGCTTATAGTCAAGTTGGTAACTTAATAAATTGTACATCAAATGATTCACTATTTTGTTTTTTAAGGCCAACCCAATATGGTTATTCCCTTTCCATACTTACACATTGTTTACTTATGAAATGCTTTCCCAGTGTAGTTGCTATACTACTTTGTACAAAAGTAAGAGCAAGATTATTCTTAATTTGCATACAATTTTTAAATTTACCTTCTTTTGGGTATTGGGGGAGAGTGTGACACAAAAGCAAAATAATCTCTCTTAGAAGCTGGACTTGTGACTCGGTCGAGGAGATGAAAGAAGTACCAAAGAGAATTGTTTTATTATAATTGTTGAGAATTTCAAACTCGTATAATCACTCCTGAAAATGGCCGGTAGTCTCAACTCTGTACCCAAAACTTTCACCTACCGGTCCGACGTCTTCGGTTTCATGAGCTGCTGTTGAATGTCCTACTCCCATTGTATTTAATCAGGTTGGTCGATCTGAATATCTCACAAACATTCACCGTGTTTTTTCCCGAAAGGATATGGCGTAGATTTTATGTTCCATTAGTTCTATTTATTTTTTCCTTTGATTTAATGCTCAAGGGATTTTATGGTCTTAATTTCTTACGTATTGTCAATTCTGTTTGATGCCTGTTAGCATTCTATTGCATTTTTAGATTTTAGCCATCTATGTTGATAGGCTTAAAAACCCCATCCTTATACTCGAATCTTTTACGCAATTAAGTTTCCTATATGTAATATCGGTTGTGCTTGTGGGTGAAAGATTTACGGGTTTAGATTTGTTGGCATGTTAGTCTTTATTTGTGTTTAATCCGAGTTAAAAATCACTCAACACGAATGAAACATTAAGCAAAGAATAAAATGGGGCTCAAAACTTCCATTCCATATTGATAGTGCAAGGGGATTGATACAAATAGTTAAACCGTCACCCTAACAACTTAAGCTTTAACAGTAGTAGGTAATTTAGCAAGTTATCAAAGCTCTATTTATGCAAGGCCTTTTGTACGAGATCAACTTTCATTTCTTCCCCCCGCTCGCTAACTTGCTAGAAGCACCTTGTCATAAGATGCGCCTAGGGCCCATTGGTTTATCGCTTCATTTCTGGCACATCATATGGTCCTAGGAAGTTCTAAAAGATGTAGCTTATAGTCAAGTTGGTAACTTAATAAATTGTACATCAAATGATTCACTATTTTGTTTTTTAAGGCCAACCCAATATGGTTATTCCCTTTCCATACTTACACATTGTTTACTTATGAAATGCTTTCCCGGTGTAGTTGCTATACTACTTTGTACAAAAGTAAGAGCAAGATTATTCTTAATCGCATACAATTTTTAAATTTACCTTCTTTTGGGTATTGGGGGAGAGTGTGACACAAAAGCAAAATAATCTCTCTTAGAAAGTTGGACTTGTGACTCGATCGAGGAGATGAAAGAAGTACCAAAGAGAATTGTTTTATTATAATTGTTGAGAATTTCAAACTCGTATAATCACTCCCGAAAATGGCCGTAGTCTCAACTACGTACCCAAAAACTTTCACCTGGGTCCGACGTCTTCGGTTTCATGAGCTTTGTTGAATGTCCTACTCCCATTGTATTTAATCGGTTGGTCGATCTGAATATCTCACAAACATTCACTGTGTTTTTTTTCCTGAAAGGATATGGCAGAGATTTTATGTTCCATTAGTTCTATTTATTTTTTCCTTTGATTTAATGCTCAAGGGATTTTATGGTCTTAATTTCTTCTGTATTGTCAATTCTGTTTGATGACTGTTAGCATTCTATTGCATTTTTAGATTTTAGCCATCTATGTTGATAGGCTTAAAAACCCCATCCTTATACTCGAATCTTTTACGCAATTAAGTTTCCTATATGTAATATCGGTTGTGCTTGTGGGTGAAAGATTTACGGGTTTAGATTTGTTGGCATGTTAGTCTTTATTTGTGTTTAATCTGAGTTAAAAATCACTCAACACGAATGAAACATTAAGCAAAGAATAAAATGGGGCTCAAAACTTCCATTCCATATTGATAGTGCAAGGGGATTGATACAAATAGTTAAACCGTCACCCTAACAACTTAAGCTTTAACAAAGTAGGTAATTTAGCAAGTTATCAAAGCTCTATTTATGCAAGGCCTTTTGTACAGATCAACTTTCATTTCTTCCCCCCCCACCTGCTAACTTGCTAGAAGCACCTTGTCATAAGATGCGCCTAGGGCCCATTGGTTTATCGCTTCATTTCTGGCACATCATATGGTCCTAGGAAGTTCTAAAAGATGTAGCTTATAGTAAAGTTGGTAACTTAATAAATTGTACATCAAATGATTCACTATTTTGTTTTTTAAGGCCAACCCAATATGGTTATTCCCTTTCCATACTTACACATTGTTTACTTATGAAATGCTTTCCCAGTGTAGTTGCTATACTACTTTGTACAAAAGTAAGAGCAAGATTATTCTTAATCTGCATACAATTTTTAAATTTACCTTCTTTTATGTATTGGGGGAGAGTGTGACACAAAAGCAACATAATCTCTCTTAGAAGCTGGACTTGTGACTCAGTCAAGGAGACGAAAGAAGTACCAAAGAGAATTGTTTTATTATAATTGTTGAGAATTTCAAACTCGTATAATCACTCCTGAAAATGGCCAGTAGTCTCAACTCTGTACCCAAAAACTTTCACCTACTGGTCCGACGTCTTCGGTTTCATGAAATTTGTTGTTGAATGTCCTACTCCCATTGTATTTAATCAGTTGGTCAGATCTGAATATCTCACAACCATTCACTGTGTTTTTTTTCCTGAAAGGATATGGCAGAGATTTTATGTTCCATTAGTTCTATTTATTTTTTCCTTTGATTTAATGCTCAAGGGATTTTATGGTCTTAATTTCTTACGTATTGTCAATTACGTTTGATGGTGATAGCTCCAATTGTAACCCCCATATCCTCTATCACCGTACGTGTGCATCAACAGTACATAGATGTGTTTTGGCTTAGTTATTTTTGATTGTTTCTGTTGCTTATTGGGCATTTATCACCCCCTTTTTCGTTATGTATTGATTATTGCCCTCCCCCCCTTTTTCGTTTTGTATTGATTGTTCACTATATGTGTGTATGGGGGTAAGTAATGGACTGGAATATATTTGTTCACGAAAATTTATAATGTTTATGTTTGATTCAGATTAATTATGTGGGAGTGATGAGGCTTATCTGATGCTAAAGGTATTTTGCTAATTGGAGTAGTTTCATGTTAATAGGTATATCTCGGAATGGCTGTAGAGCGCAACACACTCAGTACATTTGTACCTGTTCTGCCTCATGCTATCGACTACTAAATCAAGGTGAGTTTCAAAATATTCTATCTAGCAGATCTAGGAATGTGAGCCCATTTACTCATGAAGACTGCAAATGATAAAGTATAATATAACACAACGTAAAGTAAAATAGAAAAATACGCCAATAACAAATGTTCTACAAAAAAAACAGGGAAATAATGAATAAGAATATATGCATAAATTTAATGGGTTTTGATGTTACCTTTTCTTAGAATATTGACACAGTTGTTATTGGGCAGAAGAGAAGAAAAATTAGGGTGGTGAAACTGGCTTCTGTCCTGTAAAAAATAGAGAAGAGACTTGAAGAAGATTATATATAGGAATAAATTCATATATAAAAGAGAAAAAAATACTGCAATATTGGGATAAATACAAATCTTTTCTACATTATATCACTTTATACAGTTAAATTCATATATAAATATTAGAAAATATATACATTCCGAAAATATATAAAATTCCGAAATTATATGAGTAAATCAAATCTTCGTGAGAATAGGGGACAAATATTTTCAAATCTTAGGAATTAGGTTTTTATTTTTATTTTATTTTTTATATTCGTTGATTGATTGAATTAATTATATACTTCTTATTTTCGGGGGATTAACTGAATAAATCAAATTTAAAAAATCCGATCAAATCCATATATTAGGTGATTGAATTAAATAATTTTAAACTGATAGATTAAGTTATCCGAATGTAAAGGAATTATGATTTTAATTTGGGGATAAATATGAATAATTTGAAAATTATATCACTTTATATAATAAAATTCTACATATAAAGAATAGAAATATATAAATACCGAAAATATTTAAAATAATTTTGGAATTTTTTTTTTAATCTATCATTGCCGAAAATATAGGAGTTGATTAATTGAAAATCAATCAATTCCAAAAAATTTAGGAATTGATTACTTGAATCAATCAATTCCGAAAATACACACTGTCTCTGGGGAGCGGACGCTCCCCATGCATAGGAGCGGACGCTCCATTTGGACAGAAACTGTGTCTAAGATTGGCAAATTTGGGAGCAGGCGCTCCCATAAATTTGGAGCGGGCGCTTCCTATTTACCAGCAATTTGAATTGTTTTGAGTTAATTTGGGAGCAGGTGCTCCCCTAATTTTTGGAGCGTACGCTCCACTTTCCAGTGGATTCTAAATTTTTTTTTTAATATCATATTAACTATGTAACCACTTCCGTTCCAACCAAAATCAAACTTTTGTCAAAGTTTGGTTTTTAATTAAAATCAATATCATATGCATCCATAGGCACCGTAAAGATCTCACATATGCTATCATAATTGAATGTGCAAATTACAAAATGATGCATAACGATGGAAATTTGAATAGCTCCATCAGGAATTCCACAAAACAATAAATGTTCTAATATTGCGAAAATTTTATTTATATTTCATTTTAGATAAACATCCTAATAAATCATAACAAACTACTAAACCTAAATATAATCTTAAAAAAAATCTTATAATCAAATTGAACTATTAAACCTAAAAAGATTAATAAAATCATTCTGATACATTAAACAAATCATAGATTTCAATGTCACATATGCAATTAGCACATCCGGTATTTTCAAGTCTTGAATAATATGACCAATTTTTGTCTGTAAAATGAGCTTCAACCTTGCAAAATATTGGTCATATGGAAAAGTAATAATCATCACTCTTCCATAATATCACTCTTCCATAATGATTTATGTATGCCTTCAAATTCAAACGATATTTAATGGACTGATTCTTGGTGAAGTCGGATTTTTGGAAAGACATGATGATTTGCTTTCCCTTCTCTATATTCGATTCCTCTTCGTTGAAAAGTAGTACTATCCCTAGGGTATACAAAGCTTCCATATGACCTTTATCAGCAGCTTGTTTTAAATAGGTAATACCCGAATGAAAACTGTCTTTTTCGCATGAACCAATCTGAAAAAGAGATAAATTAATTAATATTACTTTAAATAATATTAAAAAAAAAATACTTATAAGCTGGTCAATACCGAAAATATTAAGAAAAATATGTAATTATTTACATACCAACCCGTGACGGAATAGAGCATCAGGATTTCCAAATTCAAGGCACCTATCCATAAATCTGGTTGCAACATTGCTCCGACGCCACCATGGGCTAATTGGAAAATCACGAAGTGAACCTTTCTGATATATATAATCATCCTTCCCTGAATCCCAAAAGATTCTAGAAGTTGATTTTAGATTCAGGAAATCGAAAAAAGAATTTGCGAGAACGCGAAGAAAAATTTCAATAATAAGCTCAATAGGAAGACTGTCAATGGAAGCCATTGTAATTGAATAAAAAAAAGTAATTCGAATAGTTAACAGTGAATAATAAAAAATCAGTAATATGCGAAATAAAGATGAATGACTTAGTATTTATAGGATACAGGTGGTTTAATTGGATTGTTATGAAATTATTTTTCAACAATAATATACCTAAAATATATTACTAATTTAAAATACTTCAAATCTTGGGGATAAATATGAATATTTTGTAAATTATATCACTTAACAAAATATTTTTTTGTAAATTATATCACTTTATGAATCTTTGTTAAATTAATACATTTCCAAATAAACTCCATATAAGTAATAGTAAATATATAACTACCGAAAATACTTAAAATAAATTTGGAAAATGTATTTATAATTTCCGGATTATAATGATCCTTAATTTTGAATTTAAAATTAACACTTTAAAAATATGTTATGTTTGTATTTTGGTTGATTACATTAAATAATGGCTTACCATTTAAAAATCAATTTTTTGGAAAATCAATTCTAAATTTAATATTTTCGGGGAATACCTAAAAAATTACTTATATTTAAAAATCCGATTTGAATTATTTAAATTGATAGAGTAAGTTAACCGATTTGTCAAATCAATTCTAGATTTCTTATTATTTATTTGGAGTTTTTCCAAATAAATAATTCCTAAAATATAATTTTTATTAGGAGTTTATTTGAAAATGATACGAATTTTAAATTGATATAGTTACTTAACCGAACTAAAAAGGAATTATGGTTTTTTTTTTCTTTTATGCGTTGGAAAAATTAAATGTTAACTAAACTCATTACAATTTAAAAAAATAATTAAAAAATAAACTGAATAATCATTGGAGTCACATTGCATGAATGACAACAAATGCACATGGGATAAAAAATTCATTGTTCCATAAATCCAATACAGAAAACAAAAATAAACTAAAAACTTAAAAAGAACATTACATCAATTCGAATGATTTAAAAAAAAAACAAAAAACAAAATAGACTAAAATCGTGAATATCATTATTCCTACTGATGAACTTGATTGTTGTCGAAATGATTAAGGCGCACTTGATCTACATAGTTAACATCAATTCGAATGTGAACATGAGGTATTCCGCGTTTGAAAAACTCCACAGAGATGATAGAGACGAAAACTGCATAGATAAACAAATATAGAACAAAAATATAGATTGTTAAAAAAAAACTGCATTAATAAAATCGAACTTCAACTACAAATTTAAAAGAAATACTTACATGAATTGAGGTTGATAAAACAACATTCGTCTTTCAATTCTCTCACAAGTTTATTGAATTTAGTTTTAAAATTGTCATACAATAAATCATGGATTTTTTCCTGTTCAATGCCCGAACTAATTAAAAATTTTGAGACTTCTTGAAAAAAAAGAGTAGATCCAAAGCTGATGAAATGTGAGAGAATCAACCGACTGGGTATTTCATTGATCTGTGAAATTAACAAATAATAAATAAAGCCCAAATTTTAATCATAAAACATTGTAGAGTAAATTAAAAAAATAGGATTACCTTCACGAAGACGGATTGTCTTATAGCGAAAATTGAAAATGCCATTCGAAATTGAAAAGAAAAAACTGAGTATTCTAAAAAAATTGGGCGAAAGATGAAAATGAATAATTCCTTCGTAATTCACTCTAAGTTTGATTATAATTTCCATGGAAACTGAAAAGATGTATTTATAATGTTAGGATTATAACTGAAAACGTTTTTTAAGGAGTATATTTGGAAAATGATTTGAATTTTAAATTGAATGAGTAATATATCCGAAATAAAAGGAATAGAGATTTGAATTTTTTTTGATTTTAAAATTTTAGGTTTGAAATTTCGGACTATACTGAATTTTTGGAAAATCAATTCTATATTTATTAATTTCGGTTAATGGTATTTTTAAAAAATTTCAGAGTTTAAAAATCCGATAAATTCATTAGATTAGGTAATTGAAAAAGGTTTAAATTATATAAATCCTATCAAATCCGATCAATTCTATAGAATAGGTAATTGGAAAAATTTCAAATTTCAAATTTTAAACTGAATAAGATTTTGTGAGGTTTTTTCAAATATTTAATTCCTAAAATAAACTTTTTATTAGTAGTTTATTTGGTAAATTATTTGAATTTTAAACTGATTTATCATCTAATCCGAAATCAAAGGAATTATAATGGTTAAATTTTTTTTATTTTTTTTTAGGCGTTATAAACATTAAAGTCTGGCTAATTGTAAAATGCCACGTGGCTTTCCACGTCATAATGCCACGTGGCGCAGTGTGAAGGCCTGAAATTCTTCTGCTTTCATATAGTATATAGATGTGGGATAAACTCCTCAAGAACATGCCAAAGGCCAAGGCCGGCCACGGCCGAGCCACGGCCAAGGGCAAGGCCGAGCCACGGCAAAGGCCAAGGCCGGCCAAGGCCGAGCCAAGGATAATCAATGTTAAATTTTATTATTTTTGACAAACAATTTTGTTTTGAATAGAAATAATTTTTTGGATATAAAAAATTTTTTGGATAAAAATAATTTCTTTGTCCAATTCAAAGTTGACCAAAAATCAACAAAATAATTATAGTCATATACATATATAATTATTAATATTAAATATATATATATATATCTTGAAAGGAAGAAAAGAAGAGAATAAAAGTATAAAAAGTAGAAAAATATCAAATTGAAATAAAGAAAAAATCAAATGGAAAATATATTATCATACAATTATGAAGTATTTTATTTCTGATAAAACTAGTTCATAACCCGTCGAAATTCGACGGTCATAATAAAGCTAATTATTTAATTATAAATTATAAATGAATAAGTATTTAAAAAGAATAAGATTAATAATTATACATTAATAGTATCATATTAAAATTACAATAATATTATTTGTTAAACTTGAAACATGATAGTGTTCCGTTTAACAAAATTGGTCAGCTAACTAAGAGATATACTCCAGTCATTTAATGTAAAAATTTTTATATGTACATTTTACATTAACACTAAGAACTAATAAATATTTGTCACCTAAGAGAGAAAAAAAATATATATAAGAGATTTGCTTATAACAACACATACTTCTTCACTCAAAAAAAAAATACACACACACATACATCTAATTATCATATGAAAAAAAAAAACAAAATCCAATAACATAACCATACCATCATGGGACTGAAGTTGATGTTCCAATAACACACACCAACACAAATTTATCTCACGTATTCTAAGTTACTAATGACTTTAGAGTTTTTAACCTTATTATTCTCACTAACTTTTAGTCTTTAATTGTAAATGTGCAACTATTTATTTACTACTTATTTTTATGGTTTTTGGTTTGGTCTTTTCAACTAATTATTTTTAATCATGCTAATAAAATTTAGTTCAAATTTTACTCTTCTTGATATTTTCAAATAAATATTTTTAATCATACTTATAAAATTAAATTACATTTTAATATTCTTGATCTTTTCAAATAATTATTCTTATTGATACTAATAGAAGTGAATGAAATTTTAATTTCTTGGTTATATAAAATAATTATTTTAATCAACTGGTAAAGGTAAATTAAATAATATCTTGTATGTAAAATATATATAAAAGTAATTTTTTTAAAATATCATTTGAAAATTATAGGTGTAATAATTTTATTGGTGTTTTTTTATTAGAATGTACCGGGTCCATTATCGATGTATCAAATGAAATATCGACACCTCATTTTGTGAGCAAAATTTTGTGGCTTTCTTTTTTGCCCCTATTTATGTAATATTTTATTTTATTTTTATTCTTGTAAATTATAGGAATAGTAAGTTGATTGGTGTTGTGAGTGTAAAAGTAAAGTATGGGAGAGATGAGTGAGAGGAATAATAAAGATTCTTTACCATGTGGACAGTCTCAATTCATGTGAGACGAACGAAAAAGGAAATAAGTCTCAACTCATATGGGATGGAGAGAGTATATTTAAGATGTATATGGAGTATAAAATAAATTATCAAATTGTAATTTTGAAAGTGTCCTTCACATTGAAATAAATCACTTTAATGAATGCAATCTATATATAATTAATTCATTTTAATAAATAAATGAATGTTATGAGCTTAGGTGGAAAAATAGTTGTTTTGTTGATAATATACTTTTTTCGCTCCATCTTAATCTACAAAATTTTCATTTTGGGTGTCTTAATTACAACAACTATCGACTTACTATTCTCTATCACACTTTCTCTCCGTTATCTCTACTCACAATACTTTAATATTAAACAGTTAATTTTTCCCTAATTCTTATGTATTACCTTAAATTAAGGGTTTACATAGCAATAAACAATTGATACAAAAATATTCTTGATTGAGAACACCTATTTTGACTATGTAAAAACAACAACAACAACAACAACAAAATAATGAGATTAATAACTAAATCAAATATGAAGTCAATATATTTCATCTAAAATCAAAATAATAAAATTAAATCTTTAAGTAAAAGCATAAAAATAAACCTTTAACTAAAAGAATAAAATTAAAATTAAAACTTTAACTTTTAATCTTTACCTTTACTTTATTTCTGTATATCTCAGATTCTCATATTAGCCGAGGGAGGGAAGAACCATTCAACTATTTCAATCAAGCGAAGTCGCCGGCAACCGGATAGGAACGGGAACAAAGGGCGAACGGCGGAACCAAAGCCTTTCCAAGTGGGACTGGGATCGGTCGATTGCCGTTACCGATTGGGATTGGAAGTTGGAACAGAGCTTCGAGGCGGGTTTGTTTGGCTAGGCGTCGGCGGTGATTGAGCCGGATTAAGAGGTATTCCGGCGTTTTCGAATCGAATTTAATAGAATAATTTTAATTTGTTATCGTTGCTATAACCTCTCTTAAATCAATTACCCGTTCTCCACAATTTCAAAGTAATTTGCGTCGATTGATTTTGCCCTTGACGTTGGCTGTGTTTGCGTTACTTCCTTTTTTTTTTTTAACTATATACATAATGGGCCGAGATAAAATGGGGCAAGGCCAGCGTAGGCCAAGGCAAGCAAAGCCCGGCCAAGTCCAAGACCAGCCTAAGCCACGGCCAGCCAAGGCCAAGGCTAGCCAACATTGGACACAACCCAAGGCAAGGCATGACTCATATTTTTCCATAAATTCGGCCATTAATATGGCGTATGTCTTACCAGGATTATTGGAAAAAATGATGACTCAAAAAAATCTGAAAGTGCATTTATATCTGGTGTAGTAATAAAAAACATGCTTTTGTCTATCTTTTTTTTATTATTATGTCAAAAGAGATGCCTCAAAAAAATCTGAATGTGCATTTATATAAGAAATTTCAGATGTGAAATCAAACGAAAACAATATGGCTAGAGGTATACTCTCTCTGTTCCATATACTCTTAGTTGTTTAAGGCAAGCATGTTATGTGCTCTTCATTCCACTTTCTTTTGGAGAAATAATATTAAAGCTTACTAATTAAGCTATTATTGGAATCGATCAATTCGTCTTTTATTTAACCTCGTTAAATTATGTGTTTGTAGGAAGCTTTGAAACCCCGCCTTCTTGTCAATGTTCCTTTGCTCTATAGAGCTGCTTCTCAATTTTCATTCTCTTTTCTCAAGTATGAAATGACCCTACAATGGTTGTGATACACCGCCATTCTTGATGGACTTTTATGTGTTTTGAGTTCGACAGAAAGATTGCCGCCAAGAAGAGTTGATGCGCCCTTTTCGTGGTCAATGGTTCATGCCCCTCCATATAACCCCAGGGCTTATCAGTCCACTTTTTTGTTCACTCCTCAGGTTAGTTCTTAACATAAAATCCTCTGTGTGTGTGTGTGTGGATATAATTTTCTTGCCATGACTTTTGTGGATTCTGAATAACTAAAAATATAAATAAATAAATAAATTTATGTAGTTAACACCAAGTAAATTGGCCAAAGACCAAGTTGAGTTAATTAAGTTACAACAGCTGTGGTCATTAGGTAATTCACTGATTGAGTTTTCTCTATGTAAAAATCAGATCTTGTGTTGTTTGTTAAATACCCATTGGAATTTTGTTCATCATTCATAAATTGAAAAGAAAATCTAGTAAATTGGTGATTTTGTTCATCATTCACCCTGTTTCTTGCCACTTTAGAATCTGAAATTGTATTTGCTAAGTACTTCCATGTCCCCTTCACTTCATGTATAATTGGTATTCACATAAATTTTCGTTGCTACAACTGCTCCTATATCCGTAATCGATGGGGTTGGAGGTTGTCAGTAGACATGCCCATCCACAAGTATATATCTTCTTCTTCTTCAGTGATAGCATGGTCATTTGAATGTGAGAACCTTCCACAACTTCAAAATTAATATAACTCTGTCTGTCACATAGTTTCTTCCCAATAATATGCATGTGCAGTCTGTCTATAGTGGATTATTGGAGCTTGGAAGGAAAGGAGTGAATTTTCTATATGTTGCATGTTCACCAAAATGGTTTAGCTGCAATTGACTTTCACCTTTATTTTTATCTGAATATATGTGGGTTCACAGCTTTGGAGTCGTTGGTTTACTTTCATGTGATGGCAAAAATAACTTGCTACTGGTATGTATGTCTTTTAAGAGATTACTGCTTCATTCGTCTGCTTCCATCTAGAAGCCCACTCTTTTATAGATGTGGTCTTTGCAGGGCCTGCAACTTTGAAGTATAATTGAAAAGAAAATCTAGTAAATTGGTGATTTTGTTCATCATTCACCATGTTGCTTGCCACTTTAGAATCTAAAATTGTATTTGCTAAGTACTTCCATGTCCCCTTCACTTCATGTATAATGGTATTCACATAAATTTTCGTTGCTACATCTGCTCCTATATCCAGAATCAGATGGCTTTGCCTAGTTATATCAGGTATTGATAGTTTTTATCCTATTATTAATCATACATCACAAAGTACCAAATGAAAAAAAATAAACTTAGATAGTTTTAATCAGAGTATTAATAATAAATCCCAAAGTACTAAATGAATTAACAAAATGCCAAAGAAAATATTTGTTACCCATCAACATCACTCTACGCACAATAATGTCACGCTGGGAAAAATACCAAAGATTGTTTAGGAGTATTTAACCCCAACATCATACTTATTTGAAAAAACTAAATTGATTGTCTGAAATAAAAAGCGTTAGATTCCTTCATTACTACTTGTCCAATTTATCTTGTTTTATTTTCTTGATTCCCTTAATCACGGATAGCTGTACCTCCTCATCAATGGAAATAATGTCTAGCGAACGCTTCTGAGGAGTAATGTCATTATAAACCGTTGTTGAAGAACTTTCCCCCATTGATTCCAAGGGGTTATCCTACATAAGGAAAAATCAAAATAACAAAGTTAAATTACATGAAAACTTTAATAATTAATAATTAAATTATTAAATAATTATATGTTTATTGACTTACACCAACATTATCATTCAAAATAGAGATATTTTCATCATCTAAGTTTAGCTTAGAAGCAACCTCCTGAAATATGAAAAAATGACAGATATATTCCATAACAATTCATGATTTGAGAATGTAACGTGGTTTTGAACTTACATCAGAATTAGTAAGTGATATAAACTGAGTGATGATATTGGCATCCTCGGTTAATTTCTTCACAGTAAAGATTTGATTCTCAACGGAAGTATCCTTGGTTCTTTGATCGATTGCCACTTTAAACAGGCATTGCCTTCCAATTAAATCCCCAAAAGAGGGGGGCAATTGATCGGGCTGGTCATCATACATTAATAATATCTTAATTAGGAAACATAGGATAATGATTATTGTCATAAGATCAACTAATTACGCACCTCTAAAACTTCTGCAAGGACTTCAAAAGCAGATTTCTTAAGCAAATGAGAAGCAGTGCTATCAAACAACACAAAATGTGTAGCAACTTCATTCACATCCGTGATGTTAATCTTAATTTTGAATCTAAGAATATAAAAATGCTATTATGAGTCAAAATCTTAATATTTAAAATATAAGTAATAATAAATTTAAAAAAAATAGATCAACAAATACCTGGGAGTTGGGCCATTGTTAGCATAGGGTGTACCACATTTTTTGTAGTTATTTAAACCCTTATCAAAACCCTGATTACATTTAGCATTACTGCAAGCATCATGGTACCACCTACCAACCGAAGTCTCATATTAGGTCCCCAATTGGGGCTTGACTTTTATTTTTTAGCGATTTAGGGACTGAATTTACACTTTTTGCCCATATCAGTGCTTTTTGACGATTTCAATCCAAAAACTCTGTTAAGTTAACACGTGCATTGCACGTGACTTTGAATGAGGGTTTTTTTTGTCATTTCATATCCAGGCTTGGTTAGATATCGATTAAGGATGGAAGGAGTTCATTTTTATGACATTACACAGAAGTTAAAGAGGTTTTTCTACAAATTCCGATAAGTGGGATAAATACTTGGGTGGGTGAAATAGAATTGCATTTTGGTTATGGAGGGAATGTATGAACATTTTTGCGTCTTGTATAACAAACCCTATCACGAAATGACAAAAAAAAACAACTCATTCAATGTCACATGCAACGCAGGTCTTAACTTAACGGATTATTTGGATGGAAATTGTCAAAAAGCCCTAATTTTGTAAAAAAAAATGTCAAGCCAGGCCCTAAATCGCTAAAAAAAGTCAGGCCCTGATTGGGGACCTCAAATGAGACTTCAAGCCCTAATTTGTAATTAACTCTTATTTATAAGGGATGAAAGATGCGTGTAGAAAGAATATTCTTTGTATAATTTTTTTTAAGTTGGAAGTTGTAATATTTTTTAAAGTAAAATGATTATTTTAATTATAATTTTTTAACAATTTCACGAAATTAGTAATAGTTTTTTCAGGGGTTATTTTTTAATAAAAATGTATTTTCTATGTAATATACTGTATTTTTTTTTGTAACAAATGAATTATTTTTAAGTTTGCTATCATTGTGAATCTTCCGTCATTGTGCATTACAGTGGGCCACAACCATTTCATGTGTTAGAAATATATAAGGTCCTTTATAACCTTTTTATAACCTTGTGTAAATGACAAAAGGTGAATCCGTCAAAAAGGTTAATGTCTATCTGCTCGGGGGTTGAGCGGCAGTACTTCGTATTTGGAAGGTTCACATTGAACTAACTAAGTGCGATATTTTGGCTACATTGGAGCACTTTTCGTATATACTATATAGTCCCTCCAATACGGGTTGGTGCTGTTGTTGATTCTTATATCTCCGTTCCAAAAAGAATGACCATTTTTAGGAAATTTTTACAATAATTGAATGACATTTTTGAAAAAAACCTTTCCCTAAATATTTTATTAGGTATTTTGTTTGACCATACATTGTGTGTATTTACAAAACTAAAAATTTACAAAGTAAATAACAAAGATTTTGATTGATCTAAGTTACTAAAATTTACTAATAGATGTTTTTTTTAAAATTAAAAATTTACAAAGTAAATAACAAAGATTTTGAGGGAGAAGATGTTGAGAAAAAGATGAACAAATACTAACCTGCAAGTATGAATAAAAGACGCAAACATGCTGAGGGAGAAGAAGAAAACGGGAAAGAGAGAAAGAAAGGAGAACACAACGCATAGTTGTTAGGGGATCCGACCTAATTAGGTTACCCATTTACTTTTCCCTTATATAAGACTTTTTACGATATCATTTAACTTAGGAAAGATAAATATGCTAAAATATCTATGCTAATCTATACCAATCACAATCCCTACATTAGTGAACAAATTACATAAAATGTAAATGTACAATATTTACCAAATTTTGGACTCTCTGGGATTATATACAGTGAGACGTGTGACTCAATTTGTATAGTATTTTCAAAAGAAACCCGTAATTAGATCAAAGATTTGTATATGAATCTCTACATAAAATAAAATCAATTCCTAAATAAAATAAAATTATAATATTTAAATTATTTTAAATATGTGCGTAAATTTAGTTAACAATTGACATTCATTAATTTTCTTAACTGACTGATTATATCAACTCATAAATGTGATTGAATTCTTATTTCAAATTTCAAACTTAAATATTCCATCTGAGATAGCATTTAAAGTAATATTTGTAAATAAAGAAATGATTTTGGTTATTTATGGCCGTTGAAACTTATATGGTTTGACTTTTTAAAGGACTAAGGTACAAAATGAATCTTTTTTAAAGGACTAAGCTACAAATGATTCTGTATAGACAACAACTAAAACACAAATAAATTAAAAGGACTAAAACACAAATGAATGATTTTTGTGGACCAAAAATGTGAATTATTTCATTTAAATAAACTTATTGGATTTATTTTAATGTATAAGTTTAATTAATAATTAATTTCATTTAAATAAATGAAAACAAATGAATTAAAAGGACTAAAACACAAATGATTGTTATTTATGGACCAAAAATGTGAATTATTTCGTTTAATATTGCCAAATTTAAATTTCAAATTAGTTGTTAATATTTCCATTTTTTCCTTAACTGAGTATGAGTTGCATAAGCCAAATTTAAATTTAAATTTCAAATTAGCTGTTAATACTTATTTGTTGAAGGAAAATAAAATAACAAAATTAAACTAAGACTTAACCATTATCATAATATATTATTTTATATTAAATAATTTTCATAATCTTAATTATTTTAAAATGGGTAAAACAAATTCTTTTAAATAAAATGTATTATCACATGATGAGTTTAATATTATATAAAAAAATTAAAGGAAAGAAAAAAATCCAACCCATCTTCATGTATTATATGCCTTTCATGTATATTCCTAGATTCATCCCCCACCCAACACATTTTCCATCTCTGTCTTACATAACCAGCACCACCGCCACCCCATCACCACCACTGCCGCTACCACAAATTTCATCACCAACAATAAGCAAATGAAGAAATCCCATTTCAAATTCCATCCCAATCTAATCAAAACAAATCTCAATTCCATTTCAAAACCCACATTAAAAAATCCAATTCAAAACCCATATTCAAAATTTTAAATTCCAAATTTTAAATAAATGGATAAACTTAAATCCAAAATTGAAATCGCAAAAGCTTGAACAACACAGTTTCACAGAAATAATGGAGGTTCCGGCGAGATTGATATTCGCCGGAAATAATGGAGGTTCCGGCGATCTTGAATCTGGTGAGCGACGGACATGGGTGGGCATAGAAGAGGAGAGACAACTGCAGATTTTGGGCGGAGGGCGCGAAAACGAAAGTAGGGGAGGGAGTGAGGTTGGAGAGGGGAGAGGAAAGAGGGTGACGGTGGTGGCTGGGGAATGAAATGGGTTTTAGGCATTTCTTGAACATAAAATTAATTTTGATAGTGGAGGCATGATTTTTCCTTCCATGAATGATTTTTATGGATGAATTTTAGTTTATTATTATTGATGAATAAATGGACTAAAACACAAATAAATTAAAAGGACTAAAACACAAATGAATTATTTTTATGGACCAAAAATGTGAATTGACGAAAATGGTATAATTTTATGGACCAAAATGCAAAAAAATGGCTTAAATAAAAGAATATTAAGGACTGAATTGCAAAATATTGGCGAATCAGCATTTGACACATGGCGCGACGAGGAGCTTGGGAATTCTTCTGCTTTAATATTATATATAGATTTACAAAAAAAACACAAACAATTTTTTCAAATGAAAAATTTCCCTTAAATGCGCGTACATCAAAAAAAAATATGTACTATTTATTTACATTAACTCATTATGAACATAATTATGATATGTATTTTTAATTTAGCATATTTAATTTTGAGAAGAAAAAAATATATATATATAAAAAATATATATATATATATACTTTATAAATACACAATGATTTTGACATAAAGTTAAATCAAAATTTTAAAAATGATGGTAATATTGTCCGATATTCGTTTTATTAATACACAATTTTTAGAGACGGATAGAAAATTCGATAAATTTATTAATACTTTATTTACTTTGCTTCAAAGTTTAAATTATTTTTTTAATAAATTGTATGATGTAATGAACTCAAATAAACTCAATAACCATATTACCCCATCCAACTAAAATAAACTCAATAACCATATTTACTTTTCTTCAAAGTTTAAATTATTTTTATTAACACTTTATTTACTTTGCTTGAAAGTTTAAATTATTTTTATTAATACTTTATTTACTTTGTTTCAAAGTTTAAATTATTTTTTTAATAAATGAAATAAGTCTCTATTTAGATGTCCAAACGGTTATAACCGCTGGTTAACGGTTATAACCGGCGGTTAAAATAATCGTTAACACTTAACCGTAACCTAACCGTTAACCTTGTACTAACGGTTACGGTTATCCGATTAACGGTTATAAACGATTAACACGATTTATCCGGTTAAAACGGTTATAATAATAGTTTTTTTTTTCCAAAATTAGTCCTTCTAACAGAATTTTTAACAAATTCAGTTAAGTTATATTTGAAAAAATGCTTACACAGCCAAGGCATATGCCTAGGCAAATGCATGGGTCGGCCATGCTCAAAGTGACGGCCAACTATTGGGAAAATGGCCCAAGAAGAAATTTTTATATAGCCAAGCACTTGAATTTTTTTGGTTTCCTTTCAATGTGGGATAAAATCCCAAGGGGCGGCAAGGCCACACGGCCAAGGCCATGGCCGGCCAAGGGCGAGCCAAAGCAAGGCCAAGGCCGAGCCACAAGCCTTCGATTTATTTCCCTTCATTTCGATGTGGGATAACTCCCAAGGCCACATGGCCAAGGCCATGGCCGGCCAAGGCAGAGCCAAAGCAAGGCCACGGCCAGCCAAGGCAAGGCCACAGCCGAGCCAAGGCAAGCCCACGGCCAGCCAAGGCCAAGGCCCATGTCCAATTTCTATATTTTTTTTTACAAATAAATAATATCTTAATATTATATTTTTTATTTTGTATAAAAATATTATTTATTTTTGACAAATAATAAAAATAAGTGGCAATATTTTTTGGATATATATATAAATTTATGAAATATTTTGACAAATTTAAAATTATTATTTTGAAATATTTATTTTGACAAATATATATATATACATATAGATATATATATATATATAGTATACTCCCTCCGTCCCAATGAAAGCTTCACTAATTACCCAAAAGGTCGTCCCGTTAGAAACTTCACCTTTCCTTTTTAAGCAAAGAATAATCATATATACTTGGTAAATACACAATGATTTTATTTATACATATTTTTTCACTCTCATTTCCATAATTTGCGTTCCCACCCAAAAAGGTGAAGCACTTATTGGGACGGATGGAGTATATTAAATAATCATATATACTTGGTAAATACAAAATTAATTTAAAAAATTAATCATATATACTTGGTAAATACACAATGATTTTATTTATACATATTCAAAATCATTTCTACTCATCATCCTATACCCCATCACTTGTATTTTATTTTGTATTATTTATTTAATTATTGAAATTATTATTATTAATTTTTTAATTTATAATTAAAAAAATTAGTTCACACTTAAATAAATTTTTAATGTTTTTTCTTATATATGATAATAAAAAAATTATTTAATCATATATTCTTTGTAAATATATGATAATAAAAAAATTATTTAATCATATATTCTTTGTAAATACAAAAAAATATTTTCTTTTTTCTTAAATGGGCAAATCGCATGGGCCAAGGCCATGGGCAAGGGCAAGGGCCATGGTCGGCCGAAAATATATTCTCTAGGCTAGCTTGAGAATATATTGGGAAGGGTTAGCATTTGAGTTTGGTTTGTAATAGATGTGGGATAAAAACCTCTAGGCCACGCCCAAGGCCAAGGGCCAAGGCCAAGGCCGCCCAACGCCCATGTCCAATTTCTATATTATTATTTTTTTATATATAATATCTTAATATTATATTTTTTATTTTGTATAAAAATATTTTTTATTTTTGACAAATAATAAAAATAAGTGGCAATATTTTTTGGATATATATATAAATTTATGAAATATTTTGACAAATTTAAAATTATTATTTTGAAATATTTATTTTGACAAATATATATATATATATATATATATATATATATATATATATATATATATATATATATATATATATATATATATATATATATATATATATATATATATATATAGTAAACTATATTAAATAATCATATATATTTGGTAAATACAAAATTAATTGAAAAAAATAATCATATATACTTGGTAAATACACAATGATTTTATTTATACATATTCAAAATCATTTCAACGCATCATCCTATACCCTATCACTTTTATTTTATTTTATATAATTTTTTTATTATTGAAATTATTATTATTATTATTATTATTTATAATTAAGAAATTACTCCACACTTAAATAAATTTTTAATTTTTTTACTTATATATGATAATAAAAAAATTATTTAATCATATATTCTTTGTAAATAAAAAAAAAATTATTTTTTAATGGGACAATCTCATGGGCCAAGGCCATGGTCAAGGGCCACGGCCGGCCGAACTAACATTCCCTAGGCCACCTTGGGAATATATTGGGAAGGGTTAGCATTTGAGTTTGGTTTTTAATAGATGTGGGATAAAAACCTCTAGGCCAAGGCCAAGGCCGAGCCACGGCCAAGGCCAAGGCAGGCCAAGGCCGGCCAAGGCCAAGGCCCATGTCCAATTTCTATTTTTTTTTTAATAATATCTTAATATTATATTTTTTATTTTGTATAAAAATATTATTTATTTTTGACAAATAATAAAAATAAGTGACAATATTTTTTGGATATATATAAAAATTAATGAAATATTTTGACAAATTCAAAATTATTATTTTCAAATATTTATTTTGATAAATATATATATATATATACATATATATATATATAGTATACTATATTAAATAATCATATATACTTGGTAAATACAAAATTAATTGAAAAAAATAATCATATATACTTGGTAAATACACAATGATTTTATTTATACATATTCAAAATCATTTCAACTCAACATCCTATACCCCATCACTTTTATTTTATTTTGTATAATTTTTTTTATTATTGAAATTATTATTATTATTATTATAATTTATAATTAAGAAATTACTTCACACTTAAATAATTTTTTAATTTTTTTACTTATATATGATAATAAAAAAATTATTTAATCATATATTCTTTGTAAATAAAAATATTTTTTTTTTTTTTTAATGGGACAATCGCATGGGCCAAGGCCATTGTCAAGGGCCATGGCCGGCCGAACTAACATTCCCTAGGCCACCTTGAGAATATATTGGGAAGGGTTAGCATTTGAGTTTGATTTTTAATAAATGTGGGATAAAAACCTCTAGGCCATGCCCAAGGCCAAGGCCGGCCAAGCCCGAGCCACGGCCAAGGCCAAGGCAGGCCAAGGCCGGCCAAGGCCGGCCAAGGCCTTTTGTCCTTTATAATTGCAATTTTGCCATGCTGTGAAATGACGAAAATGCCCCTCAAAGTCCCTTTTATTACCAAAACCTTGTTATTATATATTTATAGATTATAGATATACTTGGTAAATACAAAATTAATTTAAAAAAATAATCATATATATACTTCGTAAATACACAATGATTTTATTTATACATATTCAAAATCATTTCAACTCATATTCCTAGCCCTAAAACTTTTGTATTTTTTCCATGTGGGATAAAACCAAGGCCAAGTGCCAAGTGCCACGGCCAAGGCCAAGCATGATTTCCCACATTGAAAAAAAAAAGAATGAAAAATGGCATTGGTATATAATGAGCCATTATATACCTTGGCAACCCATTTTCTTTTGATTATTTTTCGATATGGGACAACTCCCAAGGCCATATGGCGAAGGCCATGCCCGGGCACGGGCGAGCCAAAGCAAGGCCACGGCCATCCAATGCAAGGCCACGACCGAGCCAAGGCCCAAGTCAACGTCCAATTTAAAAAAATTTTGTTTCAAATAAATCCCTTTGGCTTAAGCCTCATTATATAATCAAGACAAGAATAAAACTTTCGTATTTTTTTCATGTGGGATAAAACCAAGGCCAAGTCCACGGCCAAGGCCAAACATGATTTCCCACATTGAAAAAAAAAGAATGAAAAATGGCCTTGGTATATAATGAGCCATTATATACCTAGGCAACCCATTTTCTTTTGATTATTTTTCGATGTGGGATAACTCCCAAGGCCACATGGCCAAGGCCATGCCCGGCCAAGTGCGAGGCAAAGCAAGGCCACGGCCATCCAAGGCAAGGCCACGGCCGAGCCAAGGCCCAAGTCAACGTCCAATTTAAAAAAAAATTTGTTTCAAATAAATAATATATATTACTATTTATATTTTTTATTCTGTATAAAAAAATATTTTATTTGACACATAATAAATATAAGTGGCAATATTTTTTGGATATATATATAAATTTATCATCATCCTATACCCCATCAAATTTATTTTATTTTAAAATCATTTTTTAGTATATAATTATAAATATTATTAAAATATCATTTATAATTAAAATATTTACTTCACTTAAGTAATTTTCACTGAAAAGAAATTAAAAAAATAGGAAAGGATAATCAACAAATTTATATTTAAAATTGGGGATTATTTTTCTTTGTCCAAATCCAAATGAAAGAAGTATCTAGTTAAAGAGAAAAAAATTATTAATTTAGGTGAAAAAATGAAATTAAAAAATAATAAAAAAATAGATTTTTTTTTATTATGATTTATAATAAAAAAAAATAATTATGACTTCATTACTTTGCAATAAAAAAAAATGAAATAATTATTAAAGGATAATTAATAAATTAATATTTATACAAAATATTGTTTTTTTTTTCAAATAAAATAAGTCTCCACTTAAAGAGAAAATAATTAACAAATTTTGATTTATCCGGATAAAGAGTAAAGTGAAGGTCATTTTTTTTTTCAAATTAGACCTTTTAAAAAAAAATTGTAACAATTGTTTTATCCGGATCCGACCCGATTTTTTAAGGGTCATACCCGAATCCGACCCAAAATGCCCCTATCCGAGCCCCGATCCAATTCGAGGCCAAGGGCAAGCATGGGCCAAGGCCAAGGCCATGTGTTAGGGCCACGGCCGGCCAAGGTGAAATCCCAACGGCCAGCTTCAGCATTTATAGGGGAGGAGAGCTTTTTTTTTTTGTTTCAACCCAATGTGGGATTAAATCCCCTTCAGGCCACAGCCAAGGCCAAGGCCGGCCAAGGCCGAGCCACGGCCAAGGCCAAGGCAGGCCAAGGCCGGCCAAGGCCAAGGCCTTTTCTCCTTTTCAATTGCAAATTTGCCATGTAGTGAAAAGACGAAAATGCCCCTCAAAGCCCCTTTAATTACCAAAACCTTGTTTTTATATATTGATAGATTATTACTCCCTCCGCCTCATAATAAAATGCTACTTATACTATTTATAACATTTATATTTAAAATTTCAAATATTATAACTTTAATACATTAATTCCCACTTATTTCATTTAGATATTATATTTTAAAAATTACTTTAATAACATCTAAAATTACGTAATTTAGCAACTTAGCCAAATAAACACATAATAAAACCAATTAACATATAATGCATAATATGAGATGCAATGCACCCCACTCCCACGTGCTCCACATGTGACTAAAATGTGTCTAGGTTTAGGGTCGTGACACTCACTCCCCCTTAAATAAAAGGGCAAATTGCAATTTGGTTACCCAACATTTACCATCTGTTGCAATTTGATTCCCAATATTGAATTTTTAGCATTTTCATTCCCCACATTGACATTTTGTCTCAATCCAATGTAAATTTCGTTAAAAACTAATTCTCGTTAAAAATATTTGCCACGTGTGACACAAATATTTTTAAAAGGGTAAAATAATAATAATAATAAAATAATAATAATAATAATAATAATAATAATAATAATAATAATAATAATAATAATATATAATAATATATAATAATAATAATAATAATAAATAAAAAAAATAATAATAAACTAATAAAATAATAAATAATAAAATAATAAAAATAAAATAATAAATAATAAAATAATAAATAATAAAATGATAAAAAATAATAATACTAAAAAAATTAAAAAAAATAAAAAAAATAAAAATAAATAAAAATAAATAAATAATAATAATAATAAAATAATAATAAAAAAAATAATATAATAATAATAATAAAAAAAATTAAATAATAATAATAGTAATAAAATTAATAATAATAAAAAATTAATAATAATAATAAAATAATAATAAAAATAACTAATAAAAATAATAAAATAATAAAATAATATTAAAATAATAATAATAAAAAAATAATGTTAAAATAATAATAATAATAATAAAATAATAATAAAAAATTAATAATAATAATAATAATTATTTTATTATTTTTATATTATTATTAATAATAATTATTATTATTATAATTATTTTATTTATTATTACTCCCTCCGTCCCACTTCAAGTGAGCCATGGTATAAATGCACGCTTCTTTAAGTGAGAATGTAAAAGTTAAAACATGTAACATTACCCTCAAATGTAGATTTAAATACAATGTGCCACTAGAAATACCTTTGTAAATATATGGACATTATAAGGGTATAAATGTCTGAAACACTGTTCACATATTTCCATTTATGGAATGGCTCACTTGAAGTGGGACGAACCAAAAAGGAAAGTGACTCGCTTGAAGTGGGACGGAGGTAGTATTATTTATTTTTTTAATTTTTTTTAATTTTATTATTTTTATTATTATTATTTTATTATTATTGTTATTTTATTATTATTATTATTATTATTTTATTATTATTATTTTATTATTATTATTATTATTATTATTATTATTATTATTATTATTATTATTATTATTATTATTATTTTACCCTTTTAAAAACATTTGTGTCGCACGTGGCAAACATTTTTAACGAGAGTTAGTTTTTAACAAAATTTACATTGGATTGAGACAAAATGTCAATGTGGGGAATGAAAATTCTAAAAATTCAATGTTGGGAATCAAATTGCAACAGTTGGTAAATATTGGGTAACCAAATTGCAATTTTCCCTAAATAAAATTCGTCCCGAATTTGGACTTCACTTACCTGAATGATCAAACAAATCCGGATATTTCTGTCTCATCTCAGATTCCAATTCCCAAGTAGATTCCTCAATAGTGTGATTCTTCCACAGAACTTTCACCACGGAATACTCTTGGTACGCAATTCCGGACTGCCTCTCGTAATCCTCAAAGGTACCTCCACATAGGTCATATCCGCTGAACATCCTCGGGAGGAGAACTCAACACATGAGAGGAATCATAACGGCATTTCCTCAACATGGAAACATGAAACACATCATGAAGAGAAGAAAGAGATGGAGGTAGAGCCAAACGATAGGCTAACTCATCCACCTTCTCTAAAATCTCAAATGGACCAACAAATCTAGGAGCAACTTCCCTTTGTTGCCAAACCTCTTGATCCCCGTTCTCGGTGAGATCTTCAAGAACACAAAATCACCAACCTGAAAGGATAACTCCCTTCTTCTAGTGTCGGCATAACTCTTCTGACGACTCTGAGCTGTCCTCAATCTATCACGGATCACCTTGATCTTCTCAGTTGAGTCTCTAACCAAGTCTGGACCCCAAAGTCTAGCCTCACTAACCTCGTCCCAACACATTGGGGACCTACATTTCCTCCCATACAGTGCCTCATATGGTGCCATCTCAATGCTGGATTGGTAGCTGTTGTTGTAGGCAAACTCCACTAAAGGCAAATGGTCTTCCCAAGATAAATGGAAGTCCATCACACAAGCCCGTAGCATATCCTCTAAAATCTGAATGGTCCTCTCGGTCTGGCCATCAGTCTGAGGATGAAATGCTGTACTGAAACTCAGCTTAGATCCCAAGGCTTCATGCAAAGCCCTCCAAAATCGCGAAGTGAATCTCGGATCCCTATCAGAAACAATGTTGACAGGTACCCCATGCAATCTCACAATCTCACGGATATATAACTGGGCCAATCTCTCCAAGGAATACTTGGTTGAAACTGGAAGAAAATGAACTGATTTGGTCAACCTATCCACAATCACCCATATAGCATCCATCTTCCTCGGAGTAGGAGGTAATCCAGTCACGAAATCCATAGAAATGCCATCCCACTTCCATTCAGAAATATCCAAAGGTTGAAGCAATCCTGCTGGCCTCTGATGTTCCGCTTTGATCTGTTGGCAAGTTAAACACTTTGATACGAATTCCGCAATCTCCTTTTTCATACCATTCCACCAGTAACCTCTCTTCAGATCCTGATACATCTTGGTGCTTCCAGGATGAATAGCAAATCGAGACTTATGGCCATCCTCTAATACCTATCTTCTGATCTCTGGGGAAGAAGGTACGCAAATCCTGCCTTTGAAGGTGAGAATTCCATCCTTGTTCAATGAAAACTCCCTAGTCTTGCCATCTTGCAATTTCTCCCTGATTTTCTTTAACTCATCATCATTCAACTGAGCCTCCAAAAGATCTCCATAAAGAGTAGGAACAGCTCTGACATTGGCAAATAGCATATCACCTCTCACTTCCCGAGATACCAAGGACGATAAGTGAGCCTTACGGCTAATAGCATCAGCCACCACGTTAGCCTTCCCGGGATGATAAGAAATGACACAGTCATAGTCCTTCAGAAGCTCCAACCAACGCCTATGTCTGTTGTTCAGTTCCTTCTGAGTAAACAAGTACTTCAGACTCTTATGATCTGTAAATATCTCAAACTTTTCCCCATACAAGTAATGTTTCCACTTATGCAGTGCAAAAATAATAGCAGCTAACTCCATATCGTGAGTAGGATAATTCTGCTCAGCTGGTGATAACTTCCTCGAAGCATACACAATTACCTTCCCATTTTGCATAAGAACACAACCCAATCCCTCTTTAGAAGCATCACTGAATATAACAAAGTTCTCACAACCCTTTGGAAGTGTAAGAATAGGAGCTAAAGTCAATCTCTTCTTCGCCCGCAAAGCGACTTCACACTTAGCATCCCATATAAATGGTACATCCTTCCGCGTCAATCTGGTCAACGGAGTTGCAATCCTCGAAAATCCCTCAATAAATCTTCAATAATACCCCGCTAGGCCAAGGAAACTACGAACCTCTGTCACTGTAGAAGGCTGTTTCCAGTTGACTACGTCATCAATCTTTGAAGGATCTACTGCAATACCAGTGTTGGATACCACGTGACCCAAGAAAGAAATCTGTTCCAGCCAAAACTCACATTTGCTGAACTTGGCAAACAACTGTTTCTCACGAAGCACGGATAAGACAATCCTCAAGTGCCTCTCGTGATCTTCCCTGGATTTTGAGTATACCAGGATATCATCAATAAAAACTACCACAAAACTGTCAAGATACGGCTTGAAGATCCTGTTCATCATATCCATAAAGACTGCCGGTGCATTGGTCAAACCAAATGGCCTAACAAGAAATTCATAGTGGCCATACCTTGTTCTGAAAGCTGTTTTAGAAACATCATCTGACTTAATCTTCAACTGATGGTATCCGCTACGTAAATCCAACTTAGAATATATAATGGAACCTTGAAGTTGGTCAAATAAATCATCAATGTGAGGAAGAGGATATTTGTTCTTAATAGTAGCTTGATTCAGTAGTCTGTAATCAATACACAATCGCAATGTACCATCCTTCTTCCTAACAAACAACACTGGTGCTCCCCAGGGTGATACACTGGGACGAATAAAACCTCTGTCTAACAACTCCTGCAACTGAATTTTCAACTCTTTTAACTCAGCTGGAGCCATTCTGTAGGGTGCCTTAGAAATTGGTGAAGTACCCGGCAATAAGTCAATGCAAAATTCTACCTCTCTATCAGGAGGCATGGAATACTCAGTTGAGAATACATCACTGAACTCATTCACAACTGGAACACCAGATAACTCAGGAGACTTCCTACCAGAGTCTACCACATAAGCCAGGTAACCCTCACACCCCTTAGACAATAACTTTCTAGCCTTTATAGCAGATATAACATGAATGCCAAATAAAGACTTATCAGCATCAAATACAAATACAGGCACATCAGGAATAGAAAAGGTGACTCGCTTTCTGCGACAGTCTACCAAGGCATGACAAGCACTCAACCAGTCCATGCCTAAAATAACATCAAAATCATGGATTGGCAACTCTACCAAATCCACTGGCAATACATGCCCACATATAATCACCTCACAGCCATGATAGATCAAAGAGGATTCGAGGTGCCCTCCCACAGGAGTAGAAACCTCTAACACATAAGGTAACAACATAGGCAACTTATGCAATGTAAATGCAAAATGAGATGCCACATATGAATGAGACGATCCAGGGTCGATAAGAATACGAGCCTTGACCCCTGAGACAGGGACAATACCTCTAATCACCGCAGTGGGATCTACTGCGCCTCTATCCAAAGCAAAGACTCTACCTTGAACTCTCTCTTTGGGTTTCCCCTCTACATCTCTCTTTATCCCACCTTTGGGCTGGTCACCCTGTGGTCTACCACTCGTAGCTTGACCCTTCTTGAACTTAGGACAGTCTTTTCTGAAGTGCCCCATCTCACCACAACTCATACACTTTCCCTGCTTACTCCAACAACTGTCTTCTGAGTGCCCCACTTTCTTACACCAATTACAAACAGTGCCAAACTTGCTTGAAACAGGACGAGTAGAAACTGTAACTGTTCCTCCCTTAGCCACTCCAGAAGTTGAGGATCTAGGCTGATTCTTGCTCTGACCTGAACTCTGGCCTGCAAACTTAGCCTTGCTTCCACTACCCTCAGATTTACCTCTATGTTCCTCAATGTCATTCTCAATTCAGTATGCCATATTCACTGCCGCCTGGTAGTTGGGAAAATCGTGAGTCAACAACTGCTTCCTGAACTCCAACCTGAGTCCCTTGACAAACCTGTAAACCCTCCTGCTCTCATCTGGTACCAGATGTGGACAATACCTCGATAGCTCAGTAAATTTTGCAGAATATTGGGCTACTGTCATTGCCCCCTGCTCCAGCTTCAAGAACTCTACCTCTTTCTTGTCTTTGGTGATCACTGGTATGTAATGCTCTTTGAATTTACTGACGAAGTTGTCCAAGGTCTGGGGCGTATGATCCCGCTCCCAGCTTTCCTTAAGAATTTGGCACCAATGCTCAGCAGGACCCTCTAATTTAAACACTGCACATCTAACCTTTTCTTCATCTGTGCTCTCCATTGCAACAAAGATTTTAGTCATAGCTTCTAGCCACCTCTCTGCTATCAATGAATCTGGATCCCCGTTGAAACTATGTGGAGACAATTTGATGAATTTCTCTAACCCCTGTGTCGGCCTTGCCTCAAGTTGCTGTTGTGCTCTACCCTGAGCTGCCATAGTCTGGAGGAAAGTCTGAAACATTGCCATCATCTCAGCATTAGGGCCTCCCCTAGCCCCCTGATCACCAATATTTCCCTGCTGGTCACCACCAATCCCAGCCATTACACCGATCCCCTGCAGAAACACTCGGCGTCAGATATCACACACTCCCCCTTAGACTAGACATCTACCCTTGACTCTAGCCAAAGCTCTGATACCAACTGTGGGCTCCTCCCAACTCCCGAGACCTATAAACTCGTGTCCCAGGATGGGGAGTCCCAAAATATACCATTTAAAAAAAACTTTCTTTACTTTAACTTGAAAAGTATACAACCCGTTTTAAAAACAGTTTCAAAATAACCTCTCTACACGGAGGTGATATGTAAACCTGTTTAAACAAACACAACCTGTTTATACAAATATACAACCGGTAAGCTTATACAAGCCAACCATACAAAGAAATCAACTCACGCTTAATTACAAAACAAACCAACTGAAACAAGTTTGTAAAAGTTTTATATACAGAGCCTTTCCCCAAAAGAATAACAACCACAATCCCAACTCCCCAATACAACACATACCCCGACAACCAAAAGAAATCCAAACTCGTCCCCGGCCTCACCGGGTCCGGTCCTTCTGTCTCACGGGATCTAAAAATAAAGGGAGAAGGGGTGAGATAAAATCTCAGCAAGCTATTATGTATGCAGCAATATGCCATACAAGATGCAACACATAAACAGGCTGCTCAATATTAGAAAACAGTAAACACATTACGTTACCTTTTCCTGCTGACCAATAAGTCATATAACATGCAACACATACACAGGTTGCTCAATCACATTGGAAAAACAGTAAACACGTTACGTTACCTTTCCCTTTACCTTTTCCCCATCTGGGTCATATGTAGTACTACGGTGGGAGTCATACTCCTCTCATGTGGTGAACTGCTAGTGCACATCCACCTCTTATACGACCCCTTTCAGAGATCCATATAAGCTGCCTCGCTATCATGTGGCATGACTGCACATATCCACAGAAGCTGAACCCCTCAATACGTGGCCACAGAAGGGGGTGAACGGTCCAAGTATAAAGACATCCAACCACCTTATGAAATACTTTCGCATAAGGGATGGGATTCTCTATACCCCCGAAGATCAACTGGTATACCATAGTCAAGCACATTATAGATACTTGAAAGTAAGTCCACCCAATGGGACATCAACATACATAGAACATGGTACTGCAACTCATGTTAAACAATTGAAACAGTGCAACACATATTTAATACTATGTGCACAATTAACTATGAATATGAAAACTCATATGGCACAAAGTATAGCACATAAGTTCTACACATTCATCACACAATGTATAAACCATTAACAGGATGCTACCACTCCTGTCCAAACCAAGTAACTAGTGCACAACACATTTGAGGCACTATAAGAGCAAATAACCCTACATGGGTCATCACATAAGGATACAATATAATATAAGTAACCCTACGCGTACATCATATAACATTAAACACCTTCTCTAAAGGTTTCAAGTTCGAATACCAAGTTTTAATAACTTTGGTTCAAGTTTCACAATTACCTTTCAACCTTTTTCAAGATAATATTTAAAGCCCTTCCCAATATCATTTTGGGCCAATTAAATATTTTGAACGGAATTTAATTAAAATAATAATAATGAAATAACACTGAACTATTGTATTTATTAGTCGAAAGAAAGATGATACTTGGCTTTTAAAACATAAGCTCTACTTATCTTTATTAACTAATTTAACAATATAGTTCAGAAACCCTCACTTATAACTCGGCAAGATGGGCTCGGCAAGATGGGCAGTAGACTAGCTCACAACAATTCCAAGTATCAAGCAGAGTAACACTAATAACATATCATTAAATTAAACCTACTACTAAGGAGGAATCCTCATACCATACTTGTTGGAACAAATTAGTACCAAACGTACCACCCTTTCAGCCAAGACCCAATTCATTCTACCACATCCATTTTCTTTCCATTTTTTAAAGTCAAGTAAATATGATTCCACAATACTAAAACCCTTTTTATATCACGTAATATCAATATTAAATATTAAATGAACAATTATTGAAAGAAATCATAATAACTTACTAAAATTTACCGAAATAAAAAGAAGATTTAATCGGCTATTCTTGCTCTAATCGACTCCCTGATCACAAATATGAAGTCGGAAATATAAATGGATCAACGGTTGATTTTTTAGGATTTTAATGAAGGTAACCTAAGTTTAAGTTTAGGAACGGTACGTAGTACTGATTGATAGAGATAGAGAGAAATAAAGGAGCTGAGAAGGTGAGAAGGGAAAGCTTATCTACTAGTGAGTCACTACCTTAATTATCCAATTTTTTTAACATAAGCCACGTGAGAACCAATTGCTGCCAACAATTTTCCATGCAAAATAATCTATGGGTCCCACAATTTGAACCAAATCCAATTTCTCAAACCATCCGCCCCATATTTCTTTTATTTTTATTATTATTATTACTCCCTCCGCCTCATAATAAAATGCTACTTATACTATTTATAACATTTCTATTTAAAATTTAAAATATTATAACTTTAATACATTAATTCCCACTTGTTTCATTTAGATATTATATTTTAAAAATTACTTTAATAACATCTAAAATCACGTAATTTAGCAACTTAGCCAAATAAACACATAATAAAACCAATTAACATATAATGCATAATATGAGATGCAATGCACCCCACTCCCACGTGCTTCACATGTGACCAAAATGTGTCTAGGTTTAGGGTCGTGACATGTGGGAAAGGCCCAATCAAGTCAACACCCCACATGTCGAACGGCCAAGCTGCCATGACTGGGGTCTGTTCTGTCGTCTGGAGTTTGGGGAGGTCGGCGAACCGTTGGCAGGTGTCACATTTCCTTACAAATTGTTTTGCATCCTCTCGTAGATGGGGCCAGTAATACCCCATGGTGATTAACTTATCTGCCAATATACGGGCCCCAGGGTGGCCCCCACATTCTCCTTGATGCACTTCAAAAAGCAGCTTAGCCACCTTATCAGGGTGGACACATTTCAACAGCGGCCTGGTAATGGATCGTCTGTAAAGTTCTCCTTCTACGACAGAGAAATGGGCGGCCTTCCTCTTGACTTGCCGCGCCAACACTTCATCAGTTGGTAACTCGTCCTTTTCAATAATTGCCTTTAGCTCGTCGATCCAACATCTCGGGCCGTCTCCCATGCACATAACCTTCACTCGCTCGTATGCCGGCTGCTCAAGGTAGGCCAGGTGATGGCCATGTTCCTCCTCTGGCAATTGATCAGTGGCTAATTTGGAGAGTAGGTCGGCGTGTTCATTATCTTCTCTGGCTATTCTCTGGATGGACCAAAACTCTAGCCCCTGAATTAACTCGCCGACCAGGGTGTGGTACTTTTGCAGGGTGGAGTCGACGACCTGGTAGTCTCCTCGAACTTGGTTCACAATTAGTTGAGAATCACAGAAAGCTGCAATCTTGGTAGCCCCGAAACACTTAGCGTACTCAATCGCCGCTACAAGTGCTTCATACTCCGCCTGGTTGTTGGACACCTGAAATTTGAACCTCAACACTTCTTCAAAAACCGCGTTACTTTCTGGCTCGACGTGCACAATTCCCGCCCCACTGAGATCTCTTGTTGCCGATCCATCAGAAAAAATCTTCCAACATCCTACGGGCAAGACCAACTCCTCCGGTCTGTCATCGACCTCTTTGCCTTTGTTCATCTTTTGTGGCGGCCTTTGGTCGTCGTCAATGGTGAACGACGTCTCAACTAGGAAATCAGCCAATGCCTGGGCTTGTAAGGTCTTCCTTGCCATGTAACGGATGTCAAACTCCGTCAGTTTGATGCTCCAATTCAACAGACGACCGGAGCTTTCAGGGCGATGCAGGATCTTGTGCAGTGGGGCATTTGTGTATATAACGATGGGGTGGGCTGAGAAGTAAGCTCGTAGCTTTCGTGCTGTAATGACGAGAGCATAAGCTATTTTTTCAGCATTGAAGTAACGTGTTTCTATATCCGACAAAGCCTTGCTTACGTAGTACACTGGCTTCTGTATCCCACCTTCCTCCCTAACCATCACGGCAGCGACGGCCTTGTCACTCGCCGAGAGGTATACATAAAGGTCTTCTCCCGCAACGGGGTTGCTAAGGAGTGGTGGGGAGCCAAGGTACTCTTTCAGCTGGCTAAACGACTCAGAGCATTCCTCCGTCCATTTGAAATCCTTGGCACCACGGAGAGCTTTGAAAAACGGAAGTGATCTCTCGGCGGATTTGGAAATGAAATGACCCAAAGCTGCGACTCGTCCATTCAGCCGTTGGACTTCCTTGATGCTCGTAGGTTCAGCCATGTCAATCAGAGCCTTAATTTTTTCGGGGTTGGCTTCAATTCCCCGCTGTGAAAGCATGAATCCCAAGAATTTTCCTGCGGCAACTCCAAACACACACTTGGCCGGGTTGAGAACCATATCATTTGCTCGAAGTTTGGTGAAAGTTTGTTGGAGGTCGTCTACATGCTTTCTCTTCCTTGACTTGATGACCATGTCGTCAATATATGCCTCCAAGTTGTTGCCGAGCTGTCCTTTGAAGACTTTATTGATCATTCTCTGGTACGTCGCCCCGGCATTTTTTAGCCCAAAGGGCATCTTAGTATAGCAATAGGTTTCCCCTGCGGCCTGGAAGGCCATCTTTGGAATGTCTTCTTCAGCCATCTTTATTTGGTGATAGCCAGAATACGCGTCCAGAAAGCTCAAGGTCGTATGACCGGCCACAGAGTCGACGAGCTTGTCGATTCTGGGCAGGGGGTAACTATCTTTGGGGCATGCTAAATTCAGGTCGGTGAAATCAACCCAGAGCCTCCACTTTCCATTTGGTTTTTTGACCAGAACCACATTAGCCAACCACGTCGTGAACCCAGCATCCACAATAATTCCAGCACTCAATAGCTTCTTAATTTCTTACTTTATGGCGACCTCCTTCTCAGTTGAAAAAACTCTGCACCTTTGCTCCTTGAATTTCATTGTGGGATTCACTCTGAGCCTATGGACGGCCACATCTTCTATGATACACTTCATATCTTCAACTCTCCAGGCAAAAACTTCGAGGTTTTGTTTAAGTAGGGAGATTATCTCTTCCCTCTCCTCAGCAGATAGCTGAGACCCCAGTTTAATTTTTTGCTCTGGATAGTTTGGGTTAATGATCAACTATGTTAGCTCGTCGGCCGGCTTCATCTCAGGAGCGTCGTCTCTGAAATCCATAGATTCGATGACAATTTCTTTGATTTTCTTTCTTGCCTCGGGGGTGAGGTCAGGCACCTCGTCTTCAATCAGCTTATCTAGCTCGGCCCCCGATTCATTGGTGACCAAAAGTTGCGGAGCAGCAGTTTGGTCGTCCATGAATGCTTCAGCAAAGGCTTCTGGGTTATCTACACACTTGATGGTGGAAACATTGAAATAAGAGGTCGTCGTTTGTTTGATTGACTTAGAGAGCCTCACAATTTGATCTGGGTCGTCTATTTCAACAGTCCGTTTTACCTTCAGCACATGCTCCAAGAATTCTGGGGCCGTCCCCAGGACACATCCAATTCTCGAGCGTGTAGGAAATTTAACTCGTTGATGAGGGACTGAAGCGACGATTCCTAAGGCAGCTTGGCCAGGTTGGCCGAGGATCGTGTTGGGTTTTACGGGTCCATGCGCAGCGGAATTAAGCATTAAAAACATAAAACCCAAGAAGCCCTAGGATCCGTTCTATACAATTAATTTAAATTCCTATGAGATAGAATTAAACCAACCTCGAATGCTTTCCGTTCTTGAGCTATCGAACGATTTGATTATGTGATATCGAATCACAAACTTCGTTCTTCAACTTGCTTAAACTCTAGGCCTTGATCGATGAACGAGCGAAGACCCTCTTTTGGTATCCACACCTTTGAATGAATTCAAGAACAACTTCTTGATGATTGCTAGATCTAAAACCTTGAAGAATATTGAGAGTATTTTTTTGTGAATTTTGATTGAAAATTTCGGCTAGCTTCTAGGTCTGACAGAACCCTTGTATTTATACTACAATAGTAAGAATACTTCTCCTAATCGTATTAGGAGAGACAGGCTGTCAAAAACGCGTACAGGCCTGATATGTCGCGCGGTATATTAAGCCATTGGCTTAATATGTCGCGCGGTATATATAGCCGATACGAAACTCTCAACTATTCTTCCTCCGGTTTAACCAATTCATTCTAGTTGTGTGTGACCCAATAGGATTACATTATGTTGGCAATGAGTTCGATCATATCGAACCTCATAAGACATAAGCGGACTCTAGCAAGCCATTATGTCTACCCAAATAATATAATGTAAGAGTTCACGTTTCCAATGGTGTACTTCCATTTATCCCTTTGTCTCACGATGTTATATTGAACACAAGTCATGGTCCTTGTCAACTTGTTATTGTTCAATGCTTTCTCGATTCTTGAGTATAATGATAATTCCAATCATATTAGGGTACGGCCATACACTTTCATCATTATCACTCATCGAGGGACCCAAGCATAACATCTCTCTTCCGAGGGACAAATTCCTTCTTGACTTATCATCCTTCCCATCATGAATCCGATCATGCCAATGATAGTCTTTATAGATATCGTGTTAAGATATCGTTTGACTAAAATCAAACATGACTTTCATCATATGTAAGGTTACGATAATCTTAGGTCTAGGAAATAAATGAAGTAACCGTATGAGATTTAAGTATGACATTTGACCATGACATAAATCTCATGCGGGTCATGTCCAGTCACTTGTTCTCTAACAAGTACCCATAATTTCAATGTGCATCTCTTATGCATATAATCATCACATGATTATCCATTGACAATTATACTAATTTATTCTCTTAATAATTAGGGACAGAGATTATTATAAACAAATATACAAAACATATAATAATCAAATAATAAACATCTCATATAATAATAAATAATGTCAACACATAAGTCTATCAATCATAGGCCTAGGGCATAACACCAACAGTCTCCCACTTGCACTAGGCCCAATCTACCATGTATCGAATACCCATGCACCTAACATGACCATCATGTTTAGCTTGCGAGAGAGCCTTAGTTAGTGGGTCCGCCACGTTGTCATCGATGTCTACTCTGCATATCTTAACGTCTTCCCTTTCACATATCTCACGGATAATGTGGAAACGTCGAAGTATGTGTTTGGATCTCTGGTGTGATCTTGGTTCCTTTGCTTGTGCAATGGCACCATTGTTATCACGGTAAAGTTCAATAGGGTCTACGATGCTTGGAACGACTTCCAAATCACTAATGAACTTCTTGATCCAAAGCTGCTTCCTTAGGCTGCATCGGATGCCGCTATGTACTCGGCTTCGGTTGTAGAATCGGTGACGGTACTTTGCTTGGAACTTTTCCAACTCACGGTTCCTCCATTAAGCGTAAACAAAAATCCAGGTGCGATCTGAAATCATCTTTGTCGGTTTGGAAGCTAGCATACTGTGTAGCCTTTTACTACAAGATCTTCTTCCATTCCTCCAAAGACCAAGAATACATCCTTAGTTCTTCGTAAGTACTTAAGGATATTCTTGGCTTGCTATCCAATGTGGTTCGCGGGATCCGATTGGTACCTACTCGTCATGCTTAGAGCACACGAGATGTCGGGTCTAGTACATAACATAGCATACATGATAGACCCAATTGCCGAAGCATATGGAATACCATTCATTCTCTTTCGCTCATCATTAGTCTTAGGACTTTGATTCTTGCTAAGAGATATACCATGCAACATTGGCAAGTTTCCTCTTCTAGAATTTTCCATTTGGAATCTTCTAAGGACTTTGTCAATGTAAGTATTTTGACTTAAACCAATCATCCTCTTAGATCTATCTCTATAAATCTTGATACCAAGGATATATGCGGCTTCGCCCATATCTTTCATTGAAAAGCACTTTCCCAACCAAGACTTGACAGTCTCTAGTGCAGGAACGTCATTTCCAATGAGTAAGATATCGTCGACATACAACACTAAAAATAGTGCCACGCTCCCACTAATTTTCTTGTATACACAAGGTTCATCTTCATTCTTGATAAAACCAAACTCCTTGATTGCTTCATCAAAACGTAGATTCCAACTCCTTGAAGCTTGCTTCAATCCATAAATGGATTTCTGCAACTTACACACCTTGTTAGAATTTTACGGGTGACAAAACCTTCGGGTTGTATCATGTATACATCCTCAAGTAACTTCCCATTAAGGAAAGCTGTTTTGACATCCATTTGCCATATCTCATAGTCATAATATGCGGCTATGGCAAGTAAAATTCTAATAGACTTAAGCATAGCTACGGGCGAAAAGGTTTCATCATAGTCAATGTCATGAGTACGCCTATATCCCTTAGCTACTAGCCTAGCCTTATAGGTGTGCACCTTCCCATCCATGTCGGTCTTCTTCTTGAAAACCCATTTGCACCCTATGGTTTTTACACCTTCGGGTGGATCAATCAAGTTCCAAACTTGATTATCGGCCATGGATTGTAATTCGGACTTCATGGCTTCTTGCCATTTTCCGAATCCGGAGCGGACATCGCTTCTTGATAGCAAGTGGGTTCATCATTTTCGATTAACTCCACTTCATCACTTTCCGTAACGAGAAATCCATATCTCTCGGGTTCGGATCGTGACCTACCACTTCGGCGAGGAACTTGTGCATCTTGAACCGGTTCCACGACGGTTTTGTGAACTTGGTTCGGTTTCTACCATTGGTTCAATGTTGTTTTCGGGTTCTCGAACTTCTTCGAGATTTATTTTACTCAGTTTGGTTCCTTTGCGAAGAAACTCTTTTTCTAAGAAAGTACCATTTCGAGCAACAAACACTTTGTTCTCGTTTCGGTTGTAGAAATAGTATCCTTTGGTTTCCTTAGGATATCCCACGAAAACACATTTATCGGATTTAGGTGCTAGCTTGTCGGAAGTTAACTTCTTGACATATGCATCGCAACCCCAAATCTTCATGAAAGACAAACTAGGTTTTCTTCCATGCCACATCTCATATGGGGTCTTTTGAACCGATTTGGTAGGAACTCTGTTTATAGTGAAAGCGGCGGTTTCTAGTGCATGTCCCCAAAAGGATAAAGGAAGCTCAACTTGACTCATCATAGAACGAACCATGTCCAACAAAGTTCTATTCCTCCTTTCGACACACCATTCCATTGTGGTGTTCCGGGTGGAGAGAGTTACGAAATGATTCCACAACTCTTAAGATATTGTCAAATTCTTGGCTCAAATATTCACCACCTCGATCGGATCGAAGTACCTTAATAGTTTTGCCAAGTTGATTTTGCACCTCATTTTGAAATATTCGAAATATCTCAAACGATTCACTTTTATGTTTCATTAGATAAACATATCCAAATCTACTATAATCATCGAGTGAATGTTATGAAGTACCGAAATCCTCCCTAGCATCGCTACTCATAGGCCCACATACATTGGTATGTATGAGTCCTAATAAGTCGCCCGCCCTTTCACCGGTTTTGGTAAATGGGTCCTTGGTCATCTTGCCAAGTAAACAAGACTCGCATGTCTCATATGATTCATAATCATGTGAGTCCAAAAATCCATCTTTGTGGAGTTTAGAGATGCGTTTCTCGTTTATGTGGCCAAGGCGACAATGCCATAAGTAAGTGTGGTTTACATCATTGGGTTTAGATTTCTTGTTAATGTTATAGACATCATTATCACGATTTTCAATATCAAGAACATAAAGGCCATTGAATGAAACGGCGGTACAATAATGCATATCACTCTTGTGAATAGAAAATTTCTTATCACATATAAGAAAATTAAAACCTTCATTATCCAAACATGAAATCGAAATAATATTCCTACTTAAAGCTGGAACGTAATAACAATTGTTCAAAACAAGTATTAGTCCACTAGGTAAAGTAACTTCATAAGTTCCTACGGCTAATGCAGCAACTCTTGCTCCATTCCCCACACGTAGGTCCACTTCACCTTCCTTAAGCATCATACATTCTTTAGACCTGCACATTTAAACAAATGTGAGTTCCACATCCGGTATCCAATACCCAAGAACTAGAAGTAGATAGGAATATATCTATAACAAAGATACAAAGTTGAAGCAACTCCTTTGCTCTTCTTCGGTGCTTCCTTGTATTTTGCGCGAGTTTCTCCTCCAATGTCCAATCTCATTGCAATGGAAGCGGATGCGTCCTCTTGGGACTTAGGCTTAGCCTCTTTAGGCTTGGAAGCCTCTTTGGGCTTGGCAACCTTTGCCTTAGGATTAGCAACCTTTGCTTTTCCTTTACCCTTGAACCCTTTCCCCTTGTTAACCATTAGCACTTGATCGGTTTTCTTCTCGACAATATTGGTTTCCTTGATAGTCAACATTTGAACTAACTCGGAAAGGTTTCTATTCATTCCACCCATGTTATAGTGCATTATGAAATGACTAAAACTTTTAGGTAATGAATTCAATATTATGTCGGTAGCCAACTCTTGGCTAATTGGAAAACCGAGCCTTTCAAGATGCTCAATGTGGCCCTTTAACTTGAGAGCATGGGGACTAACAGCTTGTCCTTCACTCATCTTGCATGAGGTCAAGGCTGCAACTGTGTTGTACCTTTCTTGCCTAGCTTGAACTTGGAACATTTCCATCAGTCGATTGTTTAAGTCGACTGTCCCCAAGTGCTCAAGATTCTTCTGAAGACTCTTGCACATGGCGGAGAGCATAAGGCAACTAACATCTGTAGAGTCACGCTTATGCTTCAGATATTGTTCCCTTATTGCCCTAGCAGCATTGGCGGCGGAGTTCGGGTGGAATAGGTTCGGTGAACGTACAGTTTCTCCTCTTGTTTGAGAACAATTCTCAAACTACGGATCCAATCCATATAGTTTGTACCATTCTCTTCCAACTTTTCCTTCTCAAGGACAGATCGCAGTGAAAAGTGATTATTGTTTGATGCCATTTATTCTACATAAAATATGAACACATATAAGTAAACATATCATATGAGAAGTATAGTGCATTTAAATAAATGCTCCCACTAAATTATACACCTTCAAATGCAAATAAGCATAATATACATTTAATGGGCTAAGATCCAACTTTAATTCAATTTCAAGTTTGCTATGGCAAACCGCTCAAAATTAAATTAATTAGGTAGAAAACATCAATCATATCACATGTATGACTCTTAGATCTTTTATGAGATCAATTCAAGACATCATATGTCTAGGCATATTTTAATCTCATCTTATGCCTTGGGTCCAAAACCATTTTGATAACCCAATTAAGTTCATTCACTTTAAAACGTATAGGAACCACCATTTCCTCATCTTGCTCGCATTCGAATAGAATCAAAGCACCTTGCTATGGCAAGCCCACCCAAAACTATCCGAATGGTCTCAAGTGTTTTTAATCATGAATTGGCATAAAGAACTTAAAAGTTAAATGAAGGTTCTTTAAAGGCAGATTATAAGCATGTCAGAAAGATAGTCAAAATCATGCACCAGGTAAGTTCCCAGGAAGATAGGTGAGCCACAAGGACTTCTTAAGTACCAACTCTTCCTTAGACAGAACTCTTCCTAGACATGCATAATTAGAAATCAACTCTGATTAGGCAACATAATCCCTACCTTTTATAAACAATCAGTTTCCTTTTAAATTTCGCGTATTTATGACTTGTTTCCATAAACAATCATAAGATCCAAAATTTACAATGTCTAAATCTAAACATATTAGGAAACTAAATATCATGTTTCAACTAAACATCTAATTTAAAAAAATTCTTAACATGTAAGAACAAATAAAACATGCATCGCAATAATTATTAAAATCATATTTTAATCAATTAATCATGCATATCAATGAATCAATCTAGCATGGACTTATAAACTCAATTTTATAACATCCAGATTTTCATATACATTGCAATAATTATTAAAATCACATTTTAATCAATAAATCATGTATATCAATGAATCAATCTATCGTGGACTTATAAACTCAATTTTATAACATCCAGATTTTCATATCAACATATCAGATTGTAAACACAATCACAGAATAGCAGAAAAATTGAACAAACTGATTACGCCGGTATTGGCTTATTATGTCGCGTGACAACATCGGCCGGAGGCTTGATATGTCGCGCGACCTAACAGCCAGTTAACCTGAACTCCACATGGCTCAATATGTCGCGCGACCAAAGTAGCCGAGGTTACGGGAATTTCAGATTCGAACCAATACAGATTACATGTAATTAAATCACGTAAAACATCCTTTTTACAGATTTAATTCAGCATAATTCGAAAACGATTTTCACATTGTTTCACATAAACAATTAAAAATTCTATCGCATACAAAACATGCAATAAGCATATAAACAATTTATATCTTAAATCTAGCATGTTAATTCAAATTTAACCATACGAACGGGGCTCTGATACCACTGTTGGGTTTTACGGGTCCATGCGCAGCGGAATTAAGCATTAAAAACATAAAACCCAAGAAGCCCTAGGATCCGTTCTATACAATTAATTTAAATTCCTATGAGATAGAATTAAACCAACCTCGAACGCTTTCCGTTCTTGAGCTATCGAACGATTTGATTATGTGATATCGAATCACAAACTTCGTTCTTCAACTTGCTTAAACTCTAGGCCTTGATCGATGAACGAGCGAAGACCCTCTTTTGGTATCCACACCTTTGAATGAATTCAAGAACAACTTCTTAATGATTGCTAGATCTAAAACCTTGAAGAATATTGAGAGTATTTTGTTGTGAATTTTGATTGAAAATTTCGGCTAGCTTCTAGGTCTGACAGAACCCTTGTATTTATACTACAATAGTAAGAATACTTCTCCTAATCGTATTAGGAGAGACAGTTGTCAAAAACGCGTACGGGCTGATATGTCGCGCGGTATATTAAGCCGTTGGCTTAATATGTCGCGCGGTATATATAGCCGGATACGAAACTCTCAACTATTCTTCCTCCGGTTTAACCAATTCATTCTAGTTGTGTGTGACCCAATAGGATTACATTATGTTGGCAATGAGTTCGATCATATCGAACCTCATAAGACATAAGCGGACTCTAGCAAGCCATTATGTCTACCCAAATAATATAACGTAAGAGTTCACGTTTCCAATGGTGTACTTCCATTTATCCCTTTGTCTCACGATGTTATATTGAACACAAGTCATGGTCCTTGTCAACTTGTTATTGTTCAATGCTTTCTCGATTCTTGAGTATAATGATAATTCCAATCATATTGGGGTACGGCCATACACTTTCATCATTATCACTCATCGAGGGGCCCAAGCATAACATCTCTCTTCCGAGGGACAAATTCCTTCTTGACTTATCATCCTTCCCATCATGAATCCGATCATGCCAATGATAGTCTTTATAGATATCGTGTTAAGATATCGTTTGACTAAAATCAAACATGACTTTCATCATATGTAAGGTTACGATAATCTTAGGTCTAGGAAATAAATGAAGTAACCGTATGAGATTTAAGTATGACATTTGACCATGACATAAATCTCATGCGGGTCATGTCCAGTCACTTGTTCTCTAACAAGTACCCATAATTTCAATGTGCATCTCTTATGCATATAATCATCACATGATTATCCATTGACAATTATACTAATTTATTCTCTTAATAATTAGGGACAGAGATTATTATAAACAAATATACAAAACATATAATAATCAAATAATAAACATCTCATATAATAATAAATAATGTCAACACATAAGTCTATCAATCATAGGCCTAGGGCATAACACCAACAGATCGCGTGGTAGTCACTGACGACATCAATCACAATAAAAGTCACGGTCTGAATGGTTCTCAACGTGTGTTCTCCGATATCGACGGGAAGGTCAATTTGACCCTTTGCATCTACCCTGTGGTTGGTGAATCCCTCTAGACGACCTAAGTAGGGACTTAGGCGGCTGTCGGGTAGACCCATCCGCTGGTAGACATTGTAAAACAAGATATCTTTGGCTGCCCCAGTATCAACCAAAATCCGCCTCGACTCACAATTGTCGATGAAACCGGGGATGACCAGCGTTTGTTGACGAGCCAAAGGATTGGATGGAAGCTTGTAGGGGTAGAAACTTATCACATCATTTGGGACTTCAGATCTTTGGGGGACATGAGGGGCTTTTTTCAGGTGATAGATGGCGCTCTTGATTTGATTTTTTCTTGTTTCCTCAGAGATTACCAACACCATCCTTGGTTGTCTCTCCGGAGGGTCGTTGTTAGCAGCTCGAGTGTTGGCTGCTTGACGATCCCTCCTCACGTACTGCTCAAGACGACCATCATCAATCCACCTTTGAATAATTTTCTTCAAACTGAAGCACTCCTCAGTGTCGTGTCCCTTATCCCGATGGTACTCACAATATTTATTCATATTTTTCTTCCCCTTTCCATTGGGGTTCATCTTTGGCGCCGGGCCAAAATCTACATTGCTCAAAATTTCAGCTCGCGATACCGTCAGTGGAGTGTATGATTCTGGAACCTTTTCAGCTTTTACTTGCTTGTTTTTTCCTTTCTCTCCAGCCTTATCCTTTCTTGACTTTGCCGTCTCACCCTCGTCGACGGTCTTTCCTTCCCTTTGTAACTTTCTCTCCTCGGCCTCGACTACAACATACGCTTTGGCGTAGATATCTTTTTGTGACTTGGCTGGATGGACTTGTAACTCGTAGTCTAGAGTGGAAGAAACAATGTCGTGCCTGAAGCAATTGATAATTTCCCTATCCGTCAGATCTTCATCAATTTGATCCACTAACTTCTTAAATCTTTTGAAGTAACTCATGGAGCTTTCGCTGGCTCCCTGGGATATGTTACTGAGGTCGTTGACAGTCTTTCGACGGTCTCCCGCTGTTGCAAATCGTCCCAAAAACTTTTTCCTCATCTATTTCCATGACTCAATACTCCCTTTGGGAAGGCCTCTAAACCATCGTAAAGCAGCGTCGGTTAGCGTGCTTGTAAGGGCTTTACACATAACGTCGTCGTGTCCTGATGCTCTAGCCACCACATACATCTGAGCTTCAAGATGTTGTATGTGATCTATGGCGCTCGTCGAGCCGTCATATTGTTTCAGATCAGGAAGTTTGAAACCTGGTTCGGGAGGTCCCGTCTCTAGCATCCATGGCGCCAAAGGGTTCATAGTGCCACCGTCATCTTCCGAATCATCACTATCCGCCTTGTTTGTTTTGGTCGTCAACTCCTCCACCTGACGCTTGAGTCTCAGAAATTCTCATATCAACTTCGCCTGCTGGGCCGGCGGGAGGGATCCTATCTCGACGAGGCCCCCGGGCTACGGTATTAGACCGTTGCCTCTCGGTGGGAGCGGGTCGTCGGGAGATGGATCTTTCTCCCCGGTAGCTCGGTGGTGGAGATGGCCTATAAGATCTTGACGGCTCCCGTTCACGACGAGGTGGTGTGCGTGTTCTTTCCCGATAGCTTGGGGCTCGTTCATTTCTTAACGACGGGGTCATTTGACGACCGCGAATAACCTGGTTCTGATTCTGATCGGGATTTTCAAGTGCTAAAGATCTACGAGGCTCGCCGCCTGCCTCGTCTCGTCGTTGCTGTGATGGGGCTCCTTCGCTATGACGCTGGTTAATGTGTTCTCTGAGATCAATCTGGGGCACTACCCGCTCTTTTCCTGGGGCAACGTTCTCCTGATGACCTTCTCTCCTTCGATTCCTTCTCCTCCCCGACGAGACGGTATGGTGGGACGCCTGCGGGGCTTGGGGCATAGCCATTTAGATGAGCTCGTTCTGTATTTGCAGGAATTCTTGAAGGGCATTAGCTCTATCGACGAGGAAAGCGGCTCTGTCGAGATGTGGGTTAGATGGGCCTCCCACATGCCGTACAGTAGCTGCCTCGGGTCTCCTCTCCAGTGGAGGTCGTCTCTGACGCTCAGCTACAGGTCCCTTTTCTCTTCTCCTTGCCGTTTGAAGGCCTGTGTCATCAACCACCCCTTGTGACCTGGTAACCCTTAAATTAGGGTTCCTAGGTGGAGAGGGTGGTCTAGGGTTTTCTTGCTGGCCTTGCCGAGGGGAAGGAGGTCTGCCTTCATCTCCGATAGATTTGCTTGCGGTGTGTCCGTCAAACACCATTTTCCAGGTATTTTTCGGCGGTATTCTTTTGTTGAAGATCACTGAATCGATTCCCGGCAATGGAACCAATCTGATGGTGCATGAATGTTTTTGGGCTCAGGTATTGTGTCCAACAGATGATTGAGCTGACTTCGGATCTGCACAACACAAGAAACAACCGTGAAACTGCGCCGGGGGTCTTCCGGCAAGCCCCTCCGGCGTGAGAATCAGCGTATGGACTGGAAAATAGTGATAATAGTATGGAGAGTGTGTGTGTACGTAAATATGCAGAAATGCATTACCTTTATCCATGATTTTGTTCCCATATTTATAGTAGATGAAATGATATTAGGGTTTTCATCTGAACCGTTGGATTGGGTTCCTGCCAACCGTTGGATCATCTTGGTTCCCTAGGCGTACACGTGTCACGCCGTGATTGCTCCGCCTAAGTAAGGACACTGCTGTGTCTGACACGGATAAGTGGTTTGCCTTATAATGGAAAGTCAACCTGCACACCTTTTGGCACCATTACTGCTTCCATGATTGCACGCATAGATTGTCTTGGTGTCAGATCTAACTTTACCCCAATATAGCTAATTAATCAAGCTTATTGAGGAAGCTAAGTAAAGGGACGACCTGGAGCTGTATGTCCAGGAGGATCGTCGCCTTATCAAGACTCGATGATCGAGTGGATGAGCGAGTTAGATCGCTCAATGGCGACGACCAAGTGGACGAGCGAGTTAGATCGCTCAATGGCGACGACCGTCGTTCTATGTTGGAATGGATTCTGGCTTGTGAGGAGAAGGCTCGTCGTTAGATGGGCTTGGTCGCTCATTGGCGACGACCGCCATCTAGTGTATCGACGGGCCATGTCCCCAAACCTTAATGGGCTTCATTGGTCCTATTCATCATTGGGCTTGCCGGGCCCCAGTCTCGTAGACAGGTATTGGGCTCGGCCAATCACGAAATATCCCGTTCAGTTATTGGGCTCGACCCATCACGAAATATCCCATTCAGTTGCTATTTTGGAAGGAAAGCCTATAAAACCATCATTCTAAGGTGATATAGACGGCCCCTCTGAAGATAAAATCCCTATGGGGCACCATCCATTCCGACACCCTTACCAATACCTGCAGTCAGCTTTGTGGCTTTCTCGCTAAGCAGATAACGTTGCTTAAGGTTGGGGCACCATCCATTCAGACACCCTTGTGGAAATTCCTTCATGGACTTCTATAGCTTTATTCTTGATGTTGTTTAATTTTTGCCTTTGCACACTTCTTTAACAATGATTAACTTGTAAATATATACTTTTACCCATGAATTGATTGAGCTATACATTGTTTAAACAAATGAATTACCACCAAGAATATAAAAAGTCAAAACTTTTCCCATAAATTTAGGTACGGGTCAAGAAAACTAAAATGCATTTTTTAGAGGAAAAAACTCTAAAATGGGCAAGCTTCGTTTTAGTTCATTGTATTTTGAGAGGTTTGTTTCATTTTTACCATAATTTTTATTTTTACCATCGTATCACAAACAATAATGTCATTTGAGACCCAAAACATAACGTTGTTATCTTTATTAACTAAAAATTAATAAGAACCTGTTAGTACCCGGTCCTAAAAAAGGGTAGTTCAAAATATCCTGGCCCGGTTAATTAAACAAAACCCTAAAAATCTATTCATTATTCTGTCCCCTCCGCCGTCGGCCGTACGCGTGGAAAGTACGCCAGGAGATAGTGCCGATCGGCCCTTATCCTTTAAATGGCCGATCGACCCTTATTTTCTATGCTGATCGAACCTTTGCTTTAGGGCCGATCGACCCTTTATTTCTGTGCCGATCGAACCTTATATCTAAGGCCGATCGACCCTTCCTCTGGTCCAGCCCAATTACCGAAGCACTATAAATAGGCGTCCTCGGTATCAATTTGAAACACATTATTTACCCCGGAAAACTCAAGGCTACACTTGTTTTGTCCGTATCTCTCCCCACGTTCTTCGAATCGCCCTAGATTCGATCCCAAAGTCTTGCTACAATTGGTAAGGCTCTTATTAATATTTTTGTTCCCTATTATTATTATTATTGCCATATTATAATAATATTTGCATGCTTATTATATTTTAATTGTGCCTTTATGCTAGATTTAGGACTATTTTAATATATTTAAATATGTATAGCCGATGATGATCTAAGGTTTCGCCCAAGAAAACCCAATGGATCTAGGAACTATTTCTTACCTTCCACCTTAGTAATAATTGTCCCATGATCAACAATCCCCCAAGGATGAACATTGATTAGTGCACCTTCCGAGGGCCTAACTCAAAGGTTCTAGGGTGTGATCATCAATTAATTCTTTCTCTCCTCTCCTCCTTATGCATGATCCCGTTTCTTCTATCTATTCCTGTAAACACCGCACACAACCAACACCCCACATGCTAGAAAGACCGATCCTTCGGGCAATAGGAGTGATAGCGTTTCTTCTTCTGTTGTAACTTGACCCCCGAACCCAATTAACTGTTTAGCCTTTTTTCAAAGCTTTGGGCTATATCAAAGTGGCGTGGCGACTCTCAAAATTTAAACTAATATTTTAATATGGTTTAAAGCGAGTGTCACTAAATGAATATCTCATTTCGATCCGACATTATATGATTATTTATTTCAAACCTCCGAATGCGTGTTGCATCGGGACGGGGTATTCACAGTGGCGACTCTGCTGGGGACTGTTTTGAAACTTTTTCAAACTAAGTGGGTCAGACTTTCATTTTCTTGTATGGTGTTGTATTTTACTTTCTTTTTCTTTTCCTTCTATTCTTAACTGTTGCATTGCATGCATGCATCTCCTAAAAAAAAAAATCTTTCTCTTAAAAAAGAATTAGACTTCTTTACCTCACACTACCACTGTCCGTGTCACACTGCACAGCTACCCCTTAACCCATCGGAAAAGCCAAAGTGCGGGAAGTGTGGTGATCATGTCGCCTCCCTTCCGAGTCTCACTTGGCCATCCACTCATCAGTGCGCTTCGGCTGCACGGTGGGAGCCTGAAACCTAACCCTTGTGTCACCCACTTTGCTAGGAGTACACTCCCCGTGACCGGTTGGTTTAACTAGCTTTTTCATGTAGACAATTAATAAGGTCTTTGTGTTAAGTCACTACGAATCAATGATAAGTCAAGATCTATAAAGAAAATAAAGGCACTAAAAAAATTGATTTTCCTTTTAAAGGACGTACCATGTAAAGTTTGAATGCTTGATCTTGTCCTATCATGGGCCTGTAGTACTTTCCATAAATATCATATTAAATGTCTATATGAGACGGTTAGTCGTTAGGATCCACCACTTTAGGACATTTAGTTAGTTGCGAAAAAGGGGTATCCCTTCCAACCAAGAGTAGGTTCTATAAAAGGTTTTTTGTAAATAAAATGCTTAACTATCCTTCAATCTAGGACCCTTCAAAGTTCTACCTCTCATCTCTTGAACCTTCCATAGTCTGCTCCCTTAGCCTTAAAACCATCCATAGTTTAGATCCTTTATCTCTAGCACCCTTCAGCCAAAGACCAACCAAGGCCAATCCTCACCCAAGCCCAAATTAACTCACCTAGATCACCCTCATTTGACCAAGGATCGAGTCATCTTCCTCTTTTACATTCATCCCCCTCGAACTACGGTGACCTGAGACTCGTATCTTAAATGGTAAGGGTTACGTAGGCAACTTCAGCCCGGTCAAACTCAAAATTGTGGAGGTCAAATATTTTCTCAAGGATGCCTTAAGATTAATTATGAATCTAATTCAACTCATTGGTTTGACTCCGCCATATGTTCTTACAGAATTCCACATCATGTCTCTGGAGAAAAGCATTGAAGCCCTCAAAGAAGTCTCGAACATGAGGTTGTGAGTGATCAACCTCCTCAAAGACATGCATGAAATTGAGCAGCACCATTTGTCTTACATTCAGGAATACTTGAGAAGAGTTCCTCCTCCTGTTCAATTCCAGAGTCCCTACCATCCACATGCTTGTGGTCCCACTTATGGTTCAACGCATCAGAATTTCTCATTCAAAATGCCTGCTGTGACCACCAACCGACGAAGGGCACCAATACCCGAGTCACCCCCAAATTCAATCCAAGAGAAGAAGATCAACAAGGAACATTTTGATGACTTGGGAATGCCTGTGGGTGAGTTCTTCGACATTTTGGTGGGAAAGAGCTTGATCAAGCCGCTCGAGAATTACAAGCCTATTAATAGGTGAGCTAACTTGGATACATCCAAGTTTTGCAAATACCACAAGTACGATGGGCATACCACTGACAACTGTAAGCAGCTAAAACGCTTGATTCAAAGTTTGATCAACCAATGCCTCATTAATGAAGAAACCCTCGTACTTCAAGGAAGGACTTAGATTCATTCAGTCTTGTAGGTTCTAGTGTGTCTTTCTTACTTCCACTTTGGGCATTGGTATGTAATGTCCACTTTAGAATAGTTACTTCAATAATAAAATAGTCTTTCTTTCTTTTCTCTCTAGACTTGAGACATAATCTCGCATTACTTTCAAGAAGATTGTTTTATTTATAATTATCACTTGGTTGCTAATCTCACTGATAAACTCACCGGCTAATAAAGTAAACAATGAATGAATGCTTTGATTGGAGTGAACAACTCACTGTCCTTTCCTCATATACACCATCTATATACACCCTTCTCTCATACACTCTCTACATACTCAACCATATACTTTTCGTACACTATCTCCAGACCCTCTCCTTATACACACCCTCTATGCTCCCTCGAGCATACACTTCCCCAAATACACTTTCCCCCACTTAAACATCCTTTTCATATGATCAAGATAGGGAAAGACCGTTGTTGCTCATCATCAGAAAATAGTTGCTCACGCCACTGCAATTTAAAGAAGATGCAAGGAGTTGTTCTTATCCTTCACAAGTGCTACATGAATCTCGCGTCTCCTCTGATTTTCCATTTGATCGATAAGCTTTCATCGAATATGCTCACATATCTTTCTCATGGTCTGAATATATTTTTGCCTTACATTAATAAGTCGGTTAAGTGAGTTTGCATTTATTTAAAAAAATAAAAAATAAAAAAAATACTCTTTTGAGAATGCTATCCAGTAGCGATTGAAGCTTAAACCTCTCACCATAGGAAGCCATAACCTTATCCTCACTAAATAATACCCTTTCGTTTCAAGATCGACAAGTTTTGAGACCCTAAGGAAGAAGCCCATACTAGGGGCTCCCTTGATTCACAAAGAAAGTAATCACCTCCAAGCTCAAGAAAGGCGGAATGCAGAAGAAACTCAGACAAGGGGCTCCCTCGACTCACAAAAGAAGGAACCACCTCCAAGCCCAAGAGGGAAAAGGTAAACGCATCCTAAGGCATACGCTAGGGGCTCCGAAGGCTTTTCTCGAGAAGAGTGTGTAAAAAAAAAAAACCTTCATCACCCCGAAGTGAACCTCCCATCCCAAAGATTGTGAAAATGAGACATCGAGTGAAGGTCCTATCGTGATCAAGTTACCTGCTGAAATCACAACAAACTCGCGAGAAGAAGCAACAAAGATTCCCTCTTGGACAAATCCCGTAAACCAATTCCAAGTCCATCCTCTCACTTTTAGAGGATTCCATCACCACCCTTGACCTTATCAAAATAAAAGTTAACCTCACTCTTAGAGGTTCTAAAGAAGCAGCAACAAGAAAATCCCTTCACCTTAGAAATTCCAAACACATCCCTCAAGCCAACCTCTCAGCAAATGGCCCAGCCGACCTCTCACTTTAAGAGGTCATGTTAAGCATCACCTAATGGTCGATCGCAACCCAAAGCCCAGCTACAACCGCTATCGGACGGTATTCTCATCTTGAGTCACTTGTTATCCCACGTGAGCATATTGCATACTCTCGCCAAGTTTAGGAACTCATCCTATTCTAGAAATTCGTTCATTCAACTCCTCAAACACTGTCTGCAAAAGTCTCACTGGGGCTTCGCATCCGTGCCTCTCAACGGCACTCCGGTAAAAGCAAGGAGACGCGCGCCAGGGACTACTCCCCTCGGATTGTGAAAACAAAGGAGCAACGAATCTTAACTCGAAAGACTGAAAAATAGAAGGGGCTATAATCGGTCAAATCCCAATTTTTCTTCCACTCCAATCTTTTCCTTTTTCTCCCTCCAATATTTTTTCTATTTTTCATTCTTTCCCATAAAGAAGATCAATGCAGTGGCAGCCTGCACGAAAATTACCACCAAACAGCCCAGAGCAGCAAGCAACAACGGAACATCCTTCTCCTTCCAAAAGTCAAGCCAGATTTCCAACTTCTAATCAAAGCAGTCATTATTTGTTTACTTATATAATTGGAATTTGATAAACCAATCAGTGAGGTCCATTCTCGAGCAATCAAAACATAATTCTGAATAAAACAAGTCTTCAAATGTCTCGACAAGTCTTCTTTTCTACAATCTAGGAAGAGCCAAACACTGTCTTTCTGTCAGCAGGGGCTTCCATACACTTTTCTACACCTAGTGATGCTTATACTCTCCCAAAAGAGTCAAATCCAAAAGCGAGAGTGTCATACACGAATTCGGGATCCATTCCCACTTTCGAAAAAAATGTGCCCCTGCACATATACATTTCCAAGTCTTGTCCAAGTGACTGATTGACTATTGTTCAAAACGAGGGGTCGCCTCCATGGCCGCAAGATGACTCTGTCTGCAATAGGGATACATTAAATCTCTCCAAGCCGGGGCTTTTATTAAGCTATTCTCTCAGGCTTTCTTTACCAGATTTCCTTCAGGTTTGCTTTGCATCATCAACTGGGGCTTCGCCATTCCCTTCAGGTTTGCTTTGCATCATCAACTGGGGCTTCGCCATTCCCTTCAGGTTTGCTTTGCATCATCAACTGGGGCTTCGCCAAGGTCACTTCATCAAACGTTGAGGCTCCCCTCAACGGAAATGGGTCGACTATGTGATTCTTCAGAAAAGGCCAAGGGCTCTAACAAGAATCGTGGCTCCAACGAAGTCATATCTAGCAAGAAGGGCATCCCTTGTCATCAAGATCAGCATGTGGCAAACTCTTTGAGTTAATTAGAAATGTAATTAATCATAAGGCCTCCTTATCAAATAAACATGCTTTCAAAGTGCTCTTTGGTCTCCACAAATTTTCAAACTCTTCAATTCTATCAAAGACGTATCTCTGTGACTCTCAAGATGACTCGGTCCTACCCCTTATCTCTGGACAGCAAACCTACCCAAACTCCATCTTCTATCATAGACACCTACTCAGCCTCTTCCTGCTTAAACCATAACCTTTTTGCTCAAATTGCCTTGTTCAGAAGTGCCACAAATCTAAACCCTAGCCTCAAGCCTAGGTGACCAAAAAACCTCTCAAAACCCTAGCTTCAAGCCTAGGAGACAAATACCTTTCTAAACCCTAGCCTCAAGCCTAGGTGACAAATGCCTCCCAAAACCCTAGCTTCAAGCCTAGGAGACAAATACCTTTCTAAACCCTAGCCTCAAGCCTAGGTGACAAATGCCTCCCAAAACCCTAGCTTCGAGCCTAAACCCCTCTCTAAACCATAGGGTAACTGCCTTATACGTCAATTTCTAGGATAACTTTTCATTGCAATGTACAAAATAGAAAATAGAAACATTCAAATTAACTCATTAAGCTTGTACATAAAGCATTTGCATTACATCAGTGAGTCAGCATAAAAAAATAGAGTCTGCATACTTCTTTCCTACTTTTGCCCTATAGGTACTACAAAATAAAAAGTCCTAAAGACCCCGACGGGAGGTCGAAGCGCGACCGCGGGAAAATCTGGATGTCGAGCTACCCTCATCATGGGATCTCCGTCTCCGTTGCGCCGGATCCACGTCCACTGACCTCACGGGGCGCGGGGAAAGTGCCTGCACTGCACTCCTCAGCAGACGGCTCAGTACATTGGTCTGCCTCACAGCCCGCACATAAGAATCTCGGGTGACCTACATAATCAGGCGCGAGAGTTACACCATGGCTAAAACATAATGATCGATGCATAAAAAGGAAAAGTAAGAGGCATACCCCGCCGGCACCGCCTGGAGGAAGCTGAGCACCCTCTACCTCATCGGCCTCTGTGGGCGTCAAGTCTACCCTCACCTCCCCGTCGGCCATATGCACAAAGAAATGGTCGGGGAATGGAGGCATATCCACAATCTCAGGATGTCCAGCACCCATCGGCTCGGGGATAACCAAACCCTGCCCCCCTATACCAGCAGCCTCGGCAGCCTCAGCAGTCCGCCTCACCACCTGCGGTGATCTCAGAAAAAGCTCCACAAAGTCCACATAGCCCATATCAAGCCGGAACTGATAAGCAGGGACCCCAAGTAGATACTCCGCCCTCCTCGCCAATCGGTTCGGATACCACATGTTCCTGGGAGGATGTTGGGGCGCATAAAGCGGAGCCCACGCATAGTGCTGTCTCGCCACCCGCTCACCCAAGTACATCTCATCAGCAAGCAGTCCAACCAACAATCTGCGGGAAGCAGTCACATCCCGGACAGCACCAACCGTCTCTGAGGCCTCAGGAGTCCAAGGGTAGAGCAAAAACTCGAGCCTACTGGGACCATCAAGAACAGCCCTCAGCTCAGACTCGCGGACTGTCTTCGGGAACCCCTCAATCTGATTCTCCTTCCTCCAGTAGCGCAAGACGGGCACATCCCGAGTCTGGTCCCGCAAAGTGAACGGCGCGACGCCGAAAATCTCATAGACCCACGCCTGCGAAAGACACGGGAAGCAGATATTTATAAAGACAGAAAGGCAAGTAACAAAGTAAGAGGACAATGAAAATAACAAAAGTTGGCATACCTCCAGAACAAACTAAAAAGCGTCAAAGGAAGAGGTATTGGACCTCGAGACAGTATCAAGGGCCCGATACAGTTCGGCCAAGCCGGCCCCTCCCCACGAGATATCTCGCACCATACTCAAATCAGCTAAAGCACCCAACAAAGAGAACCGGCATACTGGGCCCGAGTTGGGGAAAAGAGCCACTAAAAAGCCATACCAAAGGAATCCTCGGACAAGCGCGTCAAGCCCATACTGACCAGCCCTATACTGATCAATAGCAGCCCTAACCAGCCTGTACAACTTCCCCGCATCAACACCGAAATTTCTGCTCGAGCCTAAGCTAGCGCCAAACAACTGGACCTGACGAGCCGGATCGGCATGAAGGGTATCATCAAAAGGCAGTGCTATGTCTGTGAACCTCAAGCCGGTGAGGACGGCAAAGTCTGTAGGAGTGATCGTGGCCTCACCCCAACTCAAATGGAAGGTATGTGTCGTGTCCCACCAAAACTCCCGACATGCCTTCACAACCGCAGTGCACTTCCTAGTATGGCCCATCAGTGAGACCATGTCAAAAAAGGGGGCCAACCCCAAGCTCTGTACTCGCTCCCGAGGACTACCCTCACCGGCCGGCAAGGCCGCCCACAACTCACCTACCGCCTTAAGGGAGCTCCGTCCCTTCATCTTCTTCCCCTGCAGGTAAACACAGCAAAGGTACGTGTCATTACTCGCATTTTGTACATGCATGAATTATTCTGTTGTTAAATAAAAAAAATTTGTACCTTCATCCCGACACAGGAGCGAAGACCGGTGGACCCATGAAAAGCCAAGCCCGGATAAAAGTCAGACTGGTTGTACAACAGAAAATGCAGCCTCGAGGGTCGATAATTGCGCGAAGCCCGCCGCCTCCTAGCCTCAACGTCCCCGCCGGCGTCACTCCTATCACTCTCCCCGGCGTCAGGATCACCTTCCTCTTCATCATCATCGCCGCCGTTACCACCACCATTGCCGCCACCATGACCGCCGTGTCCGCCACCACTGACGCCATGACTGCCGCTGCCACCGCCGCCATGGCTGCCATCATCACCGCCACCATAACCTCCATAACCTCCATAACCACCATCAAAACCACCACCCATATTGCCATAACCGCTCCCAAAACCACCAGAACCGTGGCTGCCCCTGGCACCATGGCCACTAGCACCAACCCCGCCGTCATAGCCAAAGAAAGCATCACCCATACCACCGGTATATGAGCCCAAGGATTGATCATCCGGTCGATTGAGCAAAAACTCCAAGGCGGCAACATCAGGATCCATGGCAATCCCTTGCAAACTTGACACAAAACAAAGGAGGAACTAGAAGGTTTTCAGGCGAAAAAGTTTCAGAGCTCGACGGAGAAGAAGAAGGCGTAAAAGGTAGAAGAAGACGGGCGGATTTAAAGGCCGATCGGCCGAAGATCTGGCCAATAAGAGGAAGGGTCGATCGGCCCTTTATTTTGTGTTTCTTCGGATCGAGCGAACGGTCAGGATTCCATCTCAGCGACGCGGATCCGCGTCAATCGTCCTTAACTAATCAGGAGGAAGGGCCGATCGACCCTTCATTTTCCACGCCTCGGTAAGCGTCGCCTTGGTCCAAGTGTTTGACCAGGCTTTTAATAAAATCATTTTTTCAAGAATATACTTTTTTTTTATTATTATCAGTCAAATTCCTATTTAGTTCAGGGTGACTCCCACAGAGTCAAAATTATTCTTTTTCGGGGTGACCCCCACAGAGTCAAAATTTCTATTTTTCGGGGTGACTCCCACAGAGTCAAATTTCTATTTTTTCGGGGTGACTCCCACAGAGTCAAATTTCTATTTTTTCGGGGTGACTCCCACAGAGTCAAAATTATTCTTTTTCGGGGTGACTCCCACAGAGTCAAATTTCTATTTTTTCGGGGTGACCCCCACAGAGTCAAAATTTCTTTTTTTCGGGGTGACTCCCACAGAGTCAAATTTCTATTTTTTCGGGGTGACTCCCACAGAGTCAAAATTATTCTTTTTCGGGGTGACTCCCACATAGTCAAATTTCTATTTTTTCGGGGTGACTCCCACAGAGTCAAAATTATTCTTTTTCGAGGTGACTCCCACAGAGTCAAATTTCTATTTTTTTGGGTAACTCCCACAGAGTTAAAATTCTTATTTTCCGAGTAACTCCCACAGAGTTAAAATTCTTATTTTCCGGGTGACTCCCACAGAGTTAAAATTCTTATTTTTCGGGTGACTCCCGCACAGTTAAAATTCTTATCTTCCGGGTGACCCCCTCATAGTCATACTCTCACAATTCTTGGATGACGACCGCACAGTCATATTCTTGGATGACAACCGCACAGTCATATTCTTGGATGACGACCGCACAGTCATATTCTTGGATGACGACCGCACAGTCATATTCTTGGATGACGACCGCACAGTCATATTCTTGGATGACAACCGCACAGTCATATTCTTGGATGACGACCGCACAGTCATATTCTTGGATGACAACCGCACAGTCATATTCTTGGATGACGACCGCACAGTCATATTCTTGGGTGACGACCGCACAGTCAGACGTTGGGTGACGACCGCACAGTCAGACGTTGGATGACGACCGCACAGTCAGACGTTGGGTGACGACCGCACAGTCAGACATTGGGTGACGACCGCACAGTTAGATGTTGAGTGATTCCCACACAATCATATCTTTGGTTTGAGACGCCGCACTGTGATGTACCCGATTTTTTTTTTGTGAAAATCAAAACGGAGTCGCCACGCCATTTTAATTTTGAGGGCCAAAACTTTGAAAAATGCCCGAGATTAGAGATTTGGGTTCGGAGGTCATGTTACAAGCCGGGAAGGACGTTAGTGTGCACCCGGCGCGCCTCGCAAAACGAGTCTTCCAAACATTTGAAATCCTTTATTGTGTGTGTGTGTGTGTGTGTGTGTGTTTTGGCCAAAATAAGTTGAAACTGAGGAAAGTAAAAATTGGGAACTCTTTTTAAGGATTTAAAATGATCCCATGATTTTTTAGATGATTTTTGGGTTGAGATTTGGAACTCAAAAGATTTTTGGATTTGGAAAGCAATTCTGCCAGAATGAAAGAAGACAGTTGACCCTTGACTTTGAAATGGACTTAAAGGCTTCAAAACCTCAGAATCTGGGGAAAGTCCGAGAATGAAAGTTTCTTAAAACACCCTAAATAGGGTTTCTGAAAAGGAACTTTCCATTTTTGAAGTAATTTGAGGGGTCAAAACCTTCTGGAAATCTCAGATGTGAAATCTGGATTTCCAGAAGCTGATGAACTGGCCTCTAAAAGAAAAATTGAAAAAAGGAGTTTTACTCACTCAAAAAATAAAATAAAAATATGTCTGGAAAGCTCTGGATGTTGGCTACAAAAATTATTTTGTAGTCAACACCCAATTCCAAGTTTTACTGGGTCCAAAAAATAGGAAAATGGACTGAGATCTCAGAACAATGCTACTGGACAGCAAGATGTTCTTGAGGGAAAATGTGATTTTTGGGGGATTTGCATCTATGTTCACCCCATTTTCATCCCTAGACTTGATACCACTACTTTTTGTTAAGTGGTTATCATATTCAAGTCATCCTTGGGGAATTTATGGGGTTTAAACATGTCCTTTGCAAAGGGAAAGGGGATATTTTGTAGAAATGAAATTAAAGAGACAAATCAACTAGAGATTTAAAATGTGGACCATTTGAGATGGTCATTCATGAAGATGAACTTCAAGATGACCATCTTGGGTCAAAACTTAAGTTAAACTAGACATCAAGTAGATCCAAGTAAGAAGAACAAGATGAACAAGAAGTTAAAAGAGGATTTTAGGGTTTTGAGAAGGAGGGCTTTACCAATGGTGACACCCTATCTTCCTAGGCTTGGAATTTGACTTGAGGAGTATCAAGATTTGGTGTTTGACTTGAGGAGTATCAAGATTTGGTGTTTTGGAGTTGTGTTTGGGTGGATTCAAGGCTTGAATGTGTTTAGGGTTTGATGATAGAGTTGATCAAAGAGAAAACAAGTAGATAACACTTAAGTCCTCTATGTTTTCTCCCTAATCTTCCTCTTTGGTGGTGGTTTAAGCTTGAGCTTGTGTGTATTTAAGAATAATTTGAGAGTGTTTGGAGTGGAATTGGGAAAGATTCAAGAGAAAATGGTGGCAATCTAAGGATTCCCACTGTTTTCTCTCTATATTTCGCCAGAGTTTTGTTGCTGTGAGTAAATTGTCTTGTGTAAACTGAGAGAGGAGGGTTCAATTTATAGCCCCCTGTGAGGGACAAAGATTTCCGCGCGGATGGTTCCGTACACGTGCCTGGTGCATTAAATGCTGCTCCAGGCTTTGAACAGGAAGAATATTATTCAAAATTTCAGCAGTTTTTGTTTTTCAACTTGCCTAATTCGGATTTTTCCAATTTCTTTTGCTTTTTGAGATTCTTTTCTAGGTTTAACCTTAAATGGCAATGCCCACTTTACCCTCACTTTGTTAGAGAAGTTAGGAGTTGTTAGAAATGTTAGTAATGTTAAAACTTTCGTTAATTTTCTAACGAAAATACTAACGACTCAAATTGGAGCACTTACACGCACGTCCGCCATTCTCGGGTACTAAACGCCCACTCTTTCTGAACTACGACTTGGCTTGATTCCTCTTGGGATACGTAGGTAGCCCGACGTGGGTCCAGCCGCTCGACCTACCTGGTCATCTTTCATTTGCGACTCAGCTCGAGTCCAAACCTCACATCCGCAAGATCATCGTTTCACCTCCTGGAACCCCTTTTTTTCAGGACGGATCCTATTTTTTTATCGTCGACCCCACTTGTCTTACAAGAAGCGTCGCCGAGGGGCTACTGTTAGTACCCGGTCCTAAAAAAGGGTAGTTCAAAATATCCTGGCCCGGTTAATTAAACAAAACCCTAAAAATCTATTCATTATTCTGTCCCCTCCGCCGTCGGCCGTACGCGTGGAAAGTACGCCAGGAGATAGTGCCGATCGGCCCTTATCCTTTAAATGGCCGATCGACCCTTATTTTCTATGCCGATCGAACCTTTGCTTTAGGGCCGATCGACACTTTATTTCTGTGCCGATCGAACCTTATATTTAAGGCCGATCGACCCTTCCTCAGGTCCAGCCCAATTACCGAAGCACTATAAATAGGCGTCCTCGGTATCAATTTGAAACACATTATTTACCCCGAAAAACTCAAGGCTACACTTGTTTTGTCCGTATCTCTCCCCACGTTCTTCGAATCGCCCTAGATTCGATCCCGAAGTCTTGCTACAATTGGTAAGGCTCTTATTAATATTTTTGTTCCCTATTATTATTATTATTGCCATATTATAATAATATTTGCATGCTTATTATATTTTAATTGTGCCTTTATGCTAGATTTAGGATTATTTTAATATATTTAAATATGTATAGCCGAGGATGATCTAAGATTTCGCCCAAGAAAACCCAATGGATCTAGGAACTATTTCTTACCTTCCACCTTAGTAATAATTGTCCCATGATCAACAATCCCCCAAGGATGAACGTTGATTAGTGCACCTTCCGAGGGCCTAACTCAAAGGTTCTAGGGTGTGATCATCAATTAATTCTTTCTCTCCTCTCCTCCTTATGCATGATCCCATTTCTTCTATCTATTCCTGTAAACACCGCACACAACCAACACCCCACATGCTAGAAAGATCGATCCGTCGGGCAATAGGAGTGATAGCGTTTCTTCTTCTGTTGTAACTTGACCCCCGAACCCAATTAACTGTTTAGCCTTTTTTCAAAGCTTTGGGCTATATCAAAGTGGCGTGGCGACTCTCAAAATTTAAACTAATATTTTAATATGGTTTAAAGCGAGTGTCACTAAATGAATATCCCATTTCGATCCGACATTATATGATTATTTATTTCAAACCTCCGAATGCGTGTTGCATCGGGTCGAGGTATTCACAGAACCAACACCGTTACATATTTGAAAAATTAAATAACACAGTTTGATCAAATTGTAACGACTCAGTTACAATTTGTAGCCACCACTACCGCCATCACAATCCCACCACCACAACCACCCCACTTCTGCCATCACCACCACTACTATTCCGCCCATTCACCATCACCCCATCACACCCCACCCCACCCCAACCACCGCTGCCACCACCACAACCCCACCAATATAACCACCACCTCCATCCCCACACTACCGCCATCACCGCAGCTGCTATCCCCCCCACCTACCACACTGCCACCACTCGCAAACTCTGTTTGCAACCTCAATTCAAAGCTTTGATTTTGAAATCGAAAGAAAAAAATCAATTATGTGGAACAAAAGTTACTATTCAAAATCTAATGCCACGACTTGGTATTGGATAGCCAAATACACCCTTTATGTAATTTCAAGAGACAAAAAAATCAAATGTCCATTATTGCAACTAGGGGTTGATTCATTAAAAGCCCAGTGTGGGCCCAACACTGGATTTTATTTAAAAATAAAACTACCGTGTAGATAAGGGAATAAATATAATTAAAGTGTCAAAATAATGTACTGTTATCATGGGTGTGCAAGCAAACTGAAGAAAAAATGAAAAATGAACCGAAATCGATGATAACCAAGACGAAAACAGATCATACCGATTAGAGTACTGTATTAAATTGTAGCAAAACCGTGTTTTCAGTTTTGGTATGGTTTTATGATTCCGAAACCGATTACTATATTGAACCGAACTGAAATTTAAAAAAATATCTCATTCCAATATGTTTTATTTATTTATGCTCAAGGATAGATTAATTGTTAACTTTAATGTTGTTGATATAAGTTGTGCAATTAGAAGTTTGTTTCATTTCAATAATGGAGTATTTATTTTTCGGAGTGTTAATCTTAGAGAGGGTAAATCCAAGGTTCAATCTTGGGATAAGATGAAGAAATTGTTAAGGCAAAAATTTCTTCCTGAACACTATAAACAGGATTCTTTTCTTGCTTATCATAGTTTGAGGCAAGGGGATATATCTGTAGAGGAGTTTATCCATGAGTTCGACAGTTTGTGGATGAAGTGTGATGTTGCAGAAGAAGACGAGCAAACAGTAGCCCGTTTTTATGGGGGGATTGCGTACTGATATTTCAGATGTTGTCCACCTGCAGCAATACTGGACCTATGATGATGTTTGTAGGCTTGCTTTGAAGGTTGAAAAGCAATTACAGCGAAAGAATAGTGTGAATGGTTGGCAACACAAGAATTTTTCGGGTAATCATAGTAGTGGAAGTCCTAGCAAGGTTGAGGGGGTTACACCAACAGTTCCGGTTACACCAGCAGACAAATCTGGTGCAGTTCCGGAAGCTTCAAGGGGTAACAAGCCCACTAGGTGCTTCAAATGTCATGGGATTTGTCATCTAAGGCCGAGTGTCCCAATCGACATGTTGTTGCGTTAGTGGAGGATGGTCCACCAGTTTATAATGAAGCACCAGATGATTCAAGTGGTGAGACTGAAGAAGTGTATGTAGATCAAGGAGTGGCATTGGTGGTTGAACGGGTGTTGAATGTGACTGATGTGGAAAACGAGGATTGGCTTCGTCATAATATTTTTCGTACTAAGTGCACTACCATGGGGAAAGTGTGCAACGTAATCATTGATGGTGGTAGCTGTGAAAACATCGTTTCTACTGAGATGGTTGAGAAATTATGCTTGAAGATGGAAGAACACCCACAACCGTACAAGTTGTCTTGGTTGAGTGAGGGGAGTGCATTGAAGGTAAACATGCGGTGTTTGATGCAATTTTCCATTGGCAAACGTTACTCGGATGATGTATGGTGTGATGTAGTGCCGATGGTTGCGTGTCACTTATTGCTTGGTCGTCCGTGGTTGTTTGATCGGAGGGTTAAGCATGATGTCTACAAGACACTTATACCTATAAGGCTTCTGTTCCCGTTAGTCATCAACTTCTCAGTTGGTCTATTGGTGATGTCACATCAAAGCGAATCAACATGCCCAAGCAGCAAGTTGGTACACATCAAAAGAGAATTGTTTGCCAGGCGGGAGGATTACTTTGGGTTCACTTGTGCAAGTTGGGGTTTTTGTTGAAGCGTCTTGTTGGTATCGACTCGTGGTCGAGTCTTTTTTAAGGGGGGTGAATGATGCAGGTCTTCAAGGGACGATTCAAGCGATGGCTGCTGACTTCCAGGCAGATCAGCAAGGGACGATTCAAGCGGTAGTTACTGACACCCAGGCGGCCGCATGGAGACCAGCCAGGCGCACGCCTCACAAGGATCAAAGAGGGCCATTTCTTACTGGAGTCCGGGCGCTCGCATGGGATCCTCCAGGCGCCCGCCTCAATGACGGGATTTAGTTTGCTGAAGTGATTTGCTGATGTTTTAAAAAACACTTAAGTTGGGTATTTTAGTCTTTTGTCATTCTAATGCATTTTTAGGGTTTTCTTAGGAGTATTTAAACTTGTTTTAGAGTTTTAACAACTTAGTTTTTGGATTATGAATTGAATTAAAAGACAAGAACGGCTGTGCCTTCTTTGTTTATTGAATCTTGTTGATTTCTTGTTCGGTTCCATCTCTTAACCTCTATTTTTTACATCATTAAATCTTGACCAAATTAGGTTGTTGAGACACCACAGTCATTGTGATGTAGGAGGTGATACAGGCCAAGCCAAAAGCCAGGCGGCTGCTCCACTTCCAGCCAGGCGTTCGCCTCACATTGGTGCAACAAGGGTTGAAGCTTCTGCCGCCCAAGCGGCCGCCCCGTCCACGCCCAGGCGCCCGCCCCAGATTGGTCCGACGAAGTGTGTTTCTTCTGTTTATCAAGCGCCCGCCTGAGATATTTGAGGCGCCCGCCTCGAGACGTTCACCAGTTTCCTAATTTCGTTTTAATTTCGTTTTGACTGAATTTTGAACATTAGGTTAGGGTTATTTTTGTCATTGTCTTACTATTTCGTTTTTAGGGTTTGAGAGGGCATTTAAACATCTTTAGGGCATTGTTAAACTCAGTTTATGATATTTAATTTCAAGAGTTTTCTCTTAATTCCTGGTGGATTCCAGATCATCGCTGGTGGATTCTAGTATATTGTGTTCTAGGGTTCTTCGCTTGAAGAATTCTTATGATTAGTGCGCTAATCACGAATCTATCGTGCTTCTGTGCTGCGTCAGTTGGCATCAGAGCAGGCTTAACCTGTCTTTTCATCACTGATTTGTTATGGGGGATCATGTAACAAGAGCAGAATTCGAGAGGCTAACCACAGCCATGGCTGCGTTGACGGCACAGATGGAGACGTTAATGGCTGCTCAACAGGGTCCAAACGCTCGTGCTAATCGTAATCGTGGTGGCGAGAGAGACGCCCTAGGGGAGTCGAAAATAGGGATGAAGAGGATTCTAGTTCCAATTCCGAAGATGTGGTTGATAGTAATGATGAACCGAATCAGGGTGGTAATCGACACCGCCAAGATTACAGGATTAAGGCGGATATTCCATTATTCTATGGAACCATGGGAATTGAAGATTTCCTTGATTGCAGAATGACGTTGATCGTTTCTTCGAGGTTATGGAGGTGCCTACGAATAAACAGGTCAAGATGGTGGCGATCCGATTAAAGAGTACTTCTGCGGTTTGGTGGGAAAAACTTGTTGCTCAGAGGCAACGACAAGGGAAGGGGCCAATTAAAACCTGGAAGCGTATGAAGCAGTTGATTTCGGAACGATTTTTACCGGCAGATTATGAGCAGACTTTGTATAAGTTGTATCTCAATTGTGTGCAGGGTAAAAGAATAGTTGATGAGTACACTACTGAATTTCAGAGATATACTGCGCGGGTTAGAGTTGAGGAGACCGAGGATCAGAGAATTGCCCGTTACATTAATGGGTTGAAGGGTTCGATACAAGAAAAGATGGGTTTGCATCAGGTGTGGACTTTAACGGATGCTACCACTCTGGCGTTGAAAGCTGAACTTATGGAGAAGTCGAGTTGGAAGGATTTTACTCCTTTTCGCAGTTTTTCTCAGCAGGGTAGTTCTGAAGCAGTAACTGATAAAAACCCAACTCCGCAAGCCAAGAGTACAGTCAACGCTAGTAGTAGCACAATGAACAAGGCTCCGGCACAAAAAACAGTAAATCCGTACGCCAAGCCAACAGGGGATAAGTGTTATCGTTGTCAGGGATATGGCCACAGATCGAATGTTTGCCCCACCCGGAGAACTGCTGCAGTTTTGCATGAGTACGAAGAGGATGAGCCTGAGGTCAATGAGTATGAAGGAGTTGAGTTTGAGGAAGAGGAGTCTGATGAGAGGGTTGGGTGCGTACTTCAACAGATGTTACTTTCTTCCAAGGACGAGGGCCAAAGGAAAAATCTGTTGAGAGCACACTGTTCTATCAACAACAAGGTATGTAATTTGATTGCTGATATTGGTTGTACTGAAAATATTGTTTCGCAGAAGTTGGTAGGATATTTAGGATTAAAGACTGAACCCCATGAGGAACCTTATAGTTTGGGGTGGGTGAATAAGGGTTCAGAACTCAGGGTATCACAGACTTGCAGGGTCCCTATTTCCATTGGCAAGCATTATAAGGAAGAGGTTGTTTGTGACGTTCTGAATATGGACATTTGTCATATCTTGCTTGGTCGCCCTGGGCAGTACGATCATGACATTAAATATCGGGGAAGGGATAATGTGCTTATGTTCACTTGGGATAAATATAAGATTGCTATAGCTCCTATACCGCGTTTTGAAAAACAGGTTGAGAAAGAAAAACTGATCGTGATGTTTATACAGAACGAGAAAGATTCGACAGTAACTATGGAAAAGGCAGAGTATGTTTGTCCGACAGTGATTGAGGGGTTGTTTGGTTCGGGTAGTGTGCAGCTGGGGATGCCGAGGAATATGGAAGAACTTATTTCAGGGGTGCAAGAGTTGACCTCTGACGAGCAACCTAATGAGATCCATTCTATGAGGGACATTCCGCCTCAGATTGACAAAAGGAAGCGGATGGAGCATTTTACTGTAGGTAACTACAACCACGCGGGGGAAGTTCATTATCATAATGGGAACTCGGGGACGAGTTCTTTAGAAGTGGAGGAGACTGATGTAAGAGGTGATACAGGTCAAGCCGGAAGCCAGGCGGCCGCTCCACTTCCAGTCAGGCGTCCGCCTCACGTTGGTGCAACAAGGGTTGAAGCTTCTGCCGCCCAAGCGGCCACCCCGTCCACGCCCAGGCACCCGCCCCAGATTGGTCCGACGAAGTGTGTTTCTTCTATTTATCAAGCGCCCGCCTGAGATATTTGAGGCGCCCGCCTCGAGACGTTCACCAGTTTCCTAATTTCGTTTTAATTCCGTTTTGACTGAATTTTGAACATTAGGTTAGGGTTATTTTTGTCATTGTATTACTATTTCGTTTTTAGGGTTTGAGAGGGTATTTAAATATCTTTAGGGCATTGTTAAACTCAGTTTATGATATTTAATTTCAAGAGTTTTCTCTTAATTCTTGGTGGATTCCGGATTATCGCTGGTGGATTCCAGTATATTGTGTTCTAGGGTTCTTCGCTTGAAGAATTCTTGTGATTAGTGCGCTAATCACGAATCTATCGTGCTTGCGTGCTGCATCACATTGCAACTTCATTGAATAAACTTTCTGCTTTCACTTTCTCAAGAACTTGTTTCACTAGTGTCGTCTTGCCAACACCACCCATCCCGGATATACCAATCAAATTGATCCCATCATCCTTGAGCGCATTTATGACTTCATTCATAGTTGCTATTCTTGTTGCAAAGCCCTTGAAACCATCATTCTCGGGTGATATAGACGGCCCCTTAGAAGAGATAATCCCTATGGGGGGTGCCAAGTGGGAAAACTTTGCGTCCTTATCACCCTCACCTCTAAGTTTACCAATACCTGCAGTGAGCTTAGTGGCTTTCCTGCTTAGCAAATAACGGTGCTTAAGGTTGGGGCACCATCCGTTCAGACACCCTTTATCGACATTGGAAGTTCCTTCAGGAACTTCTATAGCCTTACTCTTCACGACGTCAACGTTGATGAACCATAACTTAATAGTAGAACCAACAATTTCTAAAATCCTTTCAGCTTCAGCAATGCTTAGTTGCAGCCCATCTCTCCTTGCTTCAAGTAGAGCAAGTTGTTCACGAAAAGTTTGAATATTCTGCTTGTAGCAGAATATATAACTGCATTGACGCACAATTGTATTCACTATCGGATCCACCATCGTTTCCACTATTTTCCCCACAACTGCCAATGCAATGTGTGACGCCATTTTCACAGCCACTCAAATTCTCCTGTTCATGAGTTGAAGATCATTTATCAACCAAACTCAAGAAATCAAGGAATTGAAGCGAACACATATTCAAATGAAAAATAAGCCAACACGCTGACTTGTCAAAAACATAAGAAGCAATGATACTGTGGAATTATATAACTCAGAAAACGACTTGAAATGAAAAAAATCATTAAAATCTTTTCAAGCAAACTTATTTAGATTAGGACTCTAGGGGCATGTTGTGTTTAAAGAAAACTTGAGAATTGATGAATGGAAAACTTTTAAGATTTTATCGAACGGGCTCTGGCTCTAATACTCCCTCAATCCCCGAAAAGGTTTGATATGCCTGATTTATCATCATAGATGCTTCTCAATGGTGGTCTTGGGAGTTAGGACTCTATGAGTCAAGGTAGGCAGTTATCTGTTATCCCATAATTAGTCATTTTAATTTAATAGTCAACTGTTGGGATGTGGAGTCAAAACCATGAATAAAGGAATTGAACCGCGGTCGGAGGAGTTGGTGAGATCAAGGGAGTTCAAATTCATCGGAGTTTCTGGTGTTCAGGGCGGCCGCGCAGGTGATGGTGCGCGACCGCGCTCTTGGACAGAAACACTTGGCTCGGTGGAATTCTCTTGTGCGCGACCGCGCTGAGTCCTTGGGCGACCGCGCTGGTCACGATTCTGGGCTGATTTGTTTCCTATTTTGTTTAGATCTCCTCTTGCATTGGTGATTCCTTTTGATAGTAGTATTTGGATAGAAAGAGGATTACTTTCTTGAGTAGGAATTCGATTATTACTAGGATTTGATTTATTGTTCCCTATAAATACATGTGATAGCCTAGAAACAAATTGTAACATCTGAAAATATTGGAGAGAATATTTTGGCTTGGTAGCGCCCCCGGACGTAGTTGTTGTTGCAACGAACCGAGTTAACAATTCTTGTGTGTTCCTTTGTGTCTGATTTACTTTTCGTGTGTGTTGCTCTTATTATTACTCTAAGCTTGGGCCGTTCCGCTGCGTGAATTCACAACAACTGGTATCAGAGCTCTGGTTTTGTCGAATCATTGCTTGGGTTATCTTTTGTCATGGATTTATTGGGAGCTTTGGAGGATGGTAATAAGGTGTTGATCGAAAAGTTTGATGGGACGGATTTCAATTTTTGGAAGACACAAATCGAGGATGTTCTGTGGAACAAGGATTTGTATCTACCATTAAAAGAAAAGCCGGCGGACATAGAGGAAGCAAAATTCGAAATCTTGGATCGGAAAGCGTTAGGGTTTGTTAGGCAAACGTTGACCAAGGATGTGGCGAAGAATGTTTTGGAGGCGAAGACTACCATGGAGATGTTAGAGATGTTGGCGAGCATGTACGAGGCACCATCGGCGGCGAATAAAGCTCATCTAATGAGGAAGCTGTTGAACATAAGGATGGTGGAAGGCATGTCGGCAACAAAGCATATAAGTGAATTCAAATCTACTGCGACCCAACTATCTTCCGTGGCTGTTACTCTTGATGACGAGGTACTAGCGTTGATCTTACTTTCTTCTTTGCCGGAAAGTTGGGATACGACTGCGATAGCAGTTAACGTTTCAACAGGAAAAGTGAAGTTGAAGTTTTCGGATGTCGTTGATGTGATTCTTGGCAAAGAAATTCGTAGGAAGAGCAAGGGTGGGACATCGGGGCTAGCACTAAATGTCGGTGAAAAGAGTAAGGGTGGCAAGAAGGTGATTACTTGCTATGATTCTGGGGAGAAGGGGTACTTTAGGAGAAGTTGTCCGAAGCGGTCAGGCAGAGCGAAGGAATTGAATGTTGTTGAGGAGATAGCACATGCATTAATCTTGGGTGGGAGCAGTTCAACAGATTCGTGGGTTTTGGATTCGGGCTCGACGTTTCATTCATGCACCAGTGCAGAAAGAATGGAGCAGTACGTTCCGGGTGATTTTGGGGTTGTTCGTTTGGGAAACAATAATCCTGTCAAGGTCATTGGAAAGGGGGTTGTTCGGGTCAAAGTAACGGATGGGACTGTTTTGCGGCTACGTGATGTGCGACATATTCCGGATTTGAAGAGGATATTAATTTCCATAAGGCAACTTGATAAGGAGGGTTGTGTGGTGACCTTCGGTTGTGGGACGTGGAAGGTAAACCGCGGAGCTAGCTTGGTGGCTCGTGGCGGCGTGGAAAATATGTTGTATACCACATGCAACATGAGTCATTGGGGGAAACGGAGGCGCATCCCAATGATGAATGGTGGTGGCCGAGATCGCCATGGTGGGAGAAATTTCACTAAACGGTATGTTGGTAGAAAATTGGGCGACGAAGTCGGCCGACGCGGAGCCAATTTGGCCAACATGGGAGCGGGATCTAGAACGGTGATGCGATGGGTTGCAAAGAACACACAAAGGTTCCAAGCTTGTGATTGTGTGGGGCACGTGGATTCGCGCTGTTCAGGATCGATAGTTAGCAAGCAAGTGAGCGGGGATGTGCAGGGAGGATCATTCGGAATGAAGACTCGGAGCATGGTAGAACCGACAGTTATGTTGAAGCGTAGCTCAGCTTCAACTCACTTGGATAACTAGACAAGAGGCCGGGCGCTACCAACGCAATAGCTGGCCACTGAAATTTGTTTCAAGAGAGGTATCATGGATGGTTTGTCTCCAGGTGGGAGATTGTTGGGATGTGGAGTCAAAACCATGAATAAAGGAATTGAACCGCGATCGGAGGAGTTGGTGAGATCAAGGGAGTTCAAATTCGTCAAAGTTTCTGGTGTTAAGGGCGGCCGCGCAGGTGATGGTGCGCGACCGCGCTCTTGGACAGAAACACTTGGCTCGGTGGAATTCTCTTGTGCGCGACCGCGCTGAGTCCTTGGGCGACCGCGCTGGTCACGATTCTGGGCTGATTTGTTTCCTATTTTGTTTAGATCTCCTCTTGCATTGGTGATTCCTTTTGATAGTAGTATTTGGATAGAAAGAAGATTACTTTCTTGAGTAGGAATTCGATTATTACTAGGATTTGATTTATTGTTCCCTATAAATACATGTGATAGCCTAGAAACAAATTGTAACATCTGAAAATATTGGAGAGAATATTTTGGCTTGGTAGCGCCCCCGGACGTAGTTGTTGTTGCAACGAACCGGGTTAACAATTCTTGTGTGTTCCTTTGTGTGTGATTTACTTTTCGTGTGTGTTGCTCTTATTATTACTCTAAGCTTGGGCCGTTCCGCTGCGTGAATTCACAACATCAACTTCATTGGTTGTTGGCTCATGTGATGTCCTCTGTTCATTTAATCCTATCCTGCTTAACTTCTTTTTTTTTTTTTTTTATTAAACTGATAAAACTAGCAGTTCTAACCCATGTTTTGTTAGATTAATCATTTCTAACAAAACTTATTTGAAGCTGGTTTTGTTTTTAACACGGAAGTCAGTCATCGATATCATTGTTGATAAAGCTACTGAACATAAAACCGAATGGACACAAGGAAACTTTCTCCATTTCCTGTTGAAATTTAGACAGACACAGTTGCATTTGTAGATGAAGGGAATGTTGTGGTTATAAAAAAGGGGAAACTTTCGAAGAACTGTGTTTAAGAAATTCACATTTTGAAATGAATCAGGTAGTACTAAATGTGGTGTGTATACCTTAGTTTCCGTATACAGAGGATCTCATATCAATGTATGTTACAAAAAAAAAAATAAAAATAAAATAAAATTGTGTGGTAGCTAGATACATTAATGATTTTTCAGTGGAAAATAGTCAAACAAGGTGTATTCCTTCCGGTGGTGGAGGGGGGCGGCCTGCAATGTTGGGTGGATGGGCTGGTTGAGGAAGATGGTAGATGTAGATTAACCGCACTGACATATCAGTTAAATATTTAACAGGTGTTAGCCATGTGATGACATGTGACCAACATCCGTTAAATAATTGATTGATCTGTCAACGGAGTGAGGAAATTGCAAAAGGAGGAACAGTCAAACCTAGATCAAAAGCCCGGACCTCATGTCGCTGCGTCGAGCTTTTTGGTGTTCCATTGCAGCAAGGGGAATGGATCTCGTCAAATTGGGAAAATGTGCACCGAACACCCTGGTAGAAGTGTGCAAATTAGAACCCTAAAGTCAGCTGCAAAGCCCACTGCAGCATTTCCAGTTCCCAAACACCCTATATATTTCAAGAACAAATGAAAAGAAGTGAATATTTTTATAGTTCAAATACAGGCTGACTTCTTCACCGCCCCCGCCCCCGCCCCATCAACCGTCCCCAATCAGTGGCGAAGCCACATAGAAGCCGTGGGGTCCCTCGAACCCCTTATTCTTTGGAAAATGTCATCTTACTACCTCTAAATTTTGAAAAAAAAATAATAAGAAACTTTTATTTTTGTCTATTTCGACTCCTTTATTTTTAGTAAAATGTATTTTGTTAAATCATTTTGACACCTTTTATTCCAAAATTCCATACCATAAGTATATTATTTTTCTCTCAAACAATTTTGACCCCTTCTCAGATATTTCTGGCTTCGCGACTGCCCCTAACCACCATCTACAACCACCCCTCTCCACCTAATTCAACACAGAAATCCTTCTTCCTCCTCCTTCGAATAGTTCGACCATCTCTTTCTACACCCCGCCGTCATCTCCTCCAACAAGAACTCGCAATTCACACTAATGATGCCGACAAATATGGTTGCACAGGCCCAAAGATTGATGTCCAATGGTGGATACTCCGGCTGCTTTCTTTGTTGAATCCTACGCATAAGCACACGTAAACTAGGCGGAGGGTGTCTCCGGCGTGAGGATAAGTACTTATTTGTGTATATAAGGAAAATAGTACAATAGAAACTGCAGAAAATGGTGTGGAAATGTACTTGAGACTTACATTTTCTGATTGTAGATGTTGTTTATATAATTTCTCTTATCATGTGCCTGTCACATGCCCTTGCTACGTGCATCTTTCTATTGGATGTGCATGGGCACTCAAAGTTAGTGGCGACGTCACCCATCTTCTGACAGATTCATCATCATGTATAACAGATTTTGTGGGCCCAAAAGTACACGTGAACAACGCCTTTGGCTACTTCTAGAGAATTGATGTTAATCGTTATGTCGATCAGGCGACATCCTGGAATGAATGTTAATCATTTTCTCGCACTTGATGTCCCCTTATCATATGTCGCGATGTGGGCTCCCATATTGATGTTGTACTGATATTATACGGAAATGAGCCCTAGTGGGCTTCTCGCATATTTACTCGTTTTGCCGCCATGTTTCCTTTATACTATGTCTTGGGCTTGTCTCTTAGTCCATGGCCCATCCTTATCCATTGGGCCTTATGATAATTGTGCAGGCCCAAGTTTATTTTCTCGTGATCACATCACACACATTGAAAAAATATCCCAAAAACCCAAATTCCTCGAGGACAAAATAAAATTTGAATAATTAGTTCATACCTCATTATCGAGAGTACAATCCAGGCCAATCGATTATTCCATTCCTCCTCATGATCATCCTTTGGGCGATTCCACTCTCGAGCTCTTCATCGTCGGTCAGAGACCACAACGGTCCCCTTCATTTCCACCAACACCCCACTCCATTTAATTGTGTGTATTTTCTGTGTGTGTTTTTACTGTGTGTATTTGACTGCAAGCTTACCCGTTGGAAAAAATGGGGTTATTCCCATAAGGTCTCTCGAACACTCTATATCCTACGAAAGACAAGAATTTTCTATAACTTTCATTTTATCCATGAGAAAGATGAATATTCTTGATAACTCTCTAATTAGTTTATTATAATTCTGAATGACGAAAAGACACTTTTATCCCAATAAAAAAAAACTATTCTCCTTCACGCATTTTCTCTCTCTACACTTTTTCAACTTCATCAACTTCAAACCTCTACTTTTTGCCCGCCTCCTCACCCTGCCACCCTCTTCTACCTCCTCACCTAAAAGCCTCTACTCCTCCCTCTTTCCTCGTTCTCTATCTCCTATATCGCAACCGCCATTGTCTCCATAATCCCCCGTCTTTCTCATATGATAATTTTCTTCCACCCACACTTGGCTGAACACCGACCCTTTGATGGATGCTAACTCTTTATCTTTGTTTTACTTACATTGGTGGTGGTGGTGTTTCTACTTTTGAGTATTGTTGCTTTGGTGATTATGAGCGGTTGAGATGCCAAGTATTGAGTTGTTTAATAAACATACAATCTGTGTAATTGCAATTTTCGATTCTGATCATTTGATATATCTTCCCACTATGCAACGTGGATGAGTCTAGTTAGTATAAACGATAGACTAGATCATGGATTTAGCTTTTTTAAGGTTTTGGTATGTGACTTACGTGGCTAACTGAATGATTTTTAGGACAGAGTTGACCTAAGTGTGACAATGATGAATGGTAAGTTTTAGGAATTGGGTGGCCTTGTAAGCATGTAAGCTCTAAGATAGACTAATGAAAGGAAATCCTCGAGAGGGGATGGTGGTGATAGTTGCCAGCAGAGGATGTGAAGAAAGGGGGGAGGGGGGTGTAAAGACCCGAGCCCGAAAACCCGGCACAAACTGACCCACCGCGAACAAACAACTTGGGTCTAAGTGGCTTACCTAAGACCCACCTAAAAGTTCATGGATGTTATTTGTGCTCAATGGTAGCTTTGTGGGCTTATAAATAGCATACTAAACTCTCACACCTAGCTGCTGTGGGATGAGGTATTAAAGCCTCTTCACCACTCGCCTGAACACAATCTATCAAAATTAAGGAGTATACAAACACAATCTGTAAAAAAAAAAGTATGCAAAAAAACTATAAGTAACTGAAAATAAAAAATATACTACACAAACTGCAAAAACAATACATAATAGTACATATAGTTTGGAAAAATTCCAACTCAAACAGAAATTACATTCAAGTTTAATAGAAATTACATGAAAATAATTTCATTGTCTATTAGTTGGACAACTACGATAATTGTGACCTTCTTGCTTGCATGTTAAGCATTGAGTCTTTCGTTTATATGCTTGAAAGTCCATAGAGTTTCGAAAATGTCTTGATTTGGCCCTTCCTGACTTCGCAGAACGTCGAAGGTTTAGATTAGGGAAAAAACGTGGCATTAAATCATCACCACCCCAATAGTCCTCATGGTGTATTGGTTCAAATGTTCTCTTCCATGTCTTGTAGTATTCCCTAATAGTGTAAAATGGATCAACAAAAGAACGACCGTCAATATGTTGGCGCTTGGCAACATGTAAGAAGATGGGAATAAGACATGTGATATGCAACCCATTTACCACATGTGCAAGTACGGTCATTCCATAGGACAATTGGGAATTTAGGGATGGCAATTTCTCCGAACCCGACCCGTTTCCGAATCATTTCGGGCCAAGCGGGCGGGTTTGGCAACAACTTTCCAAAACCTGACGAGTTCGGGTCCGGGTTTGGTAATCCTTTGAGACCCGGTTTGGCCCGGCCAGACCCGCATAGTAACCTTATATGTTGATTCACCCTTGTACCCCTTCCACTACAAGAAAATTGTCAAATAGCGACAGATATTAACGACGGAAAAAAATCCGTCAGAATTAGCGACGGATCTCCGACAAAAACGCAATAACATGTCTTTGACAAATATACCGACGGATTTAACGACGGATATAGCGACGGACTATATTCCATCGCTATATCCGTCGTAATACTGGCGCCAAAAAAGTGCGAGATTTTTCCCGACAACTTACCGACGGATTTAACGATGGATTTCAACAAAATTAACGAGGGATGTTTCCGTCGCTATATAAATTAAAAATCTTTAAAATATTTTTTCTTTTACATTTGGCGACGGATTTAACTGCGGAATTCAAAAAAATTTAACGAGGGATATTTTCCGTCGCTATATAAATTAAAAAATTTAAAAATATTTTTTCTTTTACATTTGGCGACGGATTTAACGACGGAATTCAAAAAAATTTAACGAGGGATATTTTTCGTTGCTACATAAATAATAAATTTAAAAAATATTTTTTCTTTTACAACTTATCGACGGAGTTAACGACGTATTTAAAAAAAATAACGAGGGATGTTTTCCGTCGCTATAAAATTAAAAATTTCAAAAAAATATTTTTTTTCTTTTACATTTGCCGACGGATTTAACGACGGATTTCAAAAATTTTAACGAGGGATGTTTTCGTCGATATATATATATATATATTAAAAAAAATGTTGGTGCGGTCGCCCTAACTCTTGTGCGGCCGTCCTAACTCCTCGGCATAAGTTTGTGCGGTCGCCCTAAGTTTGGTGCGGCCGCCCTAATAATCTATACTATATTAAAAGCAAGAAAGTGGCAAAAATGGAAATTTTACGCTAAAAAACGTCAACATCAAGTGGTTAAATTTGGAAATCTGTCAAGGGTATCTTAGTCATTTACGTTCGTGGCATAAATGTAGATATTAGACATTGAAATCAACATCAATTGCTTTTGATTGGATGCATGAATTTACGATTTTTTTCCCTCAAATTCTTTGACCTCAATTATTTTATAATAAATTAATAAAAAAAAAATTTTACACCAAAATTCATAATTTTTTTCCTCTACAAATAGAGACTAATTTCTTTTGATTCAGACACAGAAAAAAATCACCTTTCTTGAATATAAATCAAATATTTTATAATAAATTATATTTTTTTTATTTTTTTTCCACCTAAAATCATTAAAAAAATTCCTCAAAAATAGATACTACTTTCATTTGATTCGGACAAAAAAAAAATCCTCTTCTTTGAAGTGCATGTCAATATTCTAAAAAATAAATGTAGTATAAATAGGTAGTTTGAAAGAGAGAGAGGAAAAAGTGGGTTGGGTTTGATGAGGGAGTGTAGTGTTTGGAAAAAAAAATTTATTTAACACATTAGTTATTTTTGGAATTTGATTTTTCTTCTCAAAATTAAATAAGTTAAATTGAAAAAGAATATTATAATTTTGTTCATGATGAGTTAATGTAAACAAATATGATATTTATTAAAAAAATCCTCCTTTTTAATATAAATCAAATATTTTATAATAAATTATTTTTTAAATTTTTTTTCACCAAAAATCATAAAAAGAATTCCTCCAAAAATAGAGACTACTTTCATTCGATTTGGACACAAAAAAGAAATCATCTTCTTTGAAGTCCATGTCAATATTCTAAAAAATAAAAATAGTATGAATTGGTATTTTGAAAGAGGGAGAGGAAGAAGTGGGTTGGATTTAATGAGAGAGTGGATTGTTTGGGAATTATTTTTTTTCATTTAACGCGATTGTTAGTTTTTTTAAGATTTTAATTTTTCTTCTCAAAATGAAATAAATTAAATTGGAAATGAATATTATAATTATGTTCATGATGAGTTAATGTAAACAAATATGATATTTATTTGTTATTATTATTGTTCGTATAATAATAAATGATATTTAATTTTTTGTTTACAAAATTAATTATTTGGTTGTTACATTGATGGAATGATGTTTTTCTGAATTGTGACATATATATATAGAGTTGAAATTAAATATCTCTACATATATAGAGTTTCAATCATTCGAAATAAAAAAATATTTACTTATTTATTTATTTAAGTCACTATTAGATTTATACATAATATATTTTTCTTTTCAAATGATTAAGATAATTATGTATGTATAATTGATTAAATGGGGAAGAGATATGAAATATTTTAGGGGTGAAATGAGATTACTCTGTACATATATTATGAAGATAAAGTTAGGTGATGTTTATTTCCTTTAATTGATTGTAATAAATTTTGTTTAAAAGATAGAACTAATATTGATGTTTGAGTTGAGTTTTCGACGTTTGTGTAGTGTCGTCTATTATATTATTGTGAATGCAGTTGATTTGTCGTTTGATAAAAAAATTATTAACAAAAAGTGGATATAATTTTTCAGTAATATATGTGAGATGAGAGACGCATTTGCAAACTTTAGGGAGATAAATGAATTTGTGATAGGTGGATGGGGGTGGGGTATAGGAGGGGGAGAGATATGAAGTTAACAATTTAATATTTTCACCTTCTTTTTATTAACATCTCTCCATATATAGAGTTGCAATCATTTAAACGAAAACTTTATTTATTTAATTATTTAAGTTATTATTAGATTTAACCATAATTTACTTTTCTACATAAGGATAAAGTTATAATATTTTGAATATGTTACAAAGAAATTAAAACTTTTAATTTACGAAATAAAATTTGGTGTTTAATGGGGATGGGAAAATTGGGATTTTGGGTTGTCTAAAAAAATTGGGTTTCCTTTTCCGATTATTATTTCTAAACTAATACGGATTGATTTAATATATATGTATTTAATATCTTAAAGTATTTTCAATTCAAGATGTTATTTGGTTAAGAGAAATTGTTTACATAATCGTATTATTTGTTGTTCTCCATGTTATTTCTCCTCTATTTACGTTAAATATAACTATCTCATATTACATTATTTAACTTTAATCGATATTTAATTAGATATATTGTTGTACTAATTTTGGTTAGGAAAATTGTTTACATAATCATATTTGGTTGTTTTCTTTGTTATTTACTTTCCTATATTTACGTTAAATATCACTATTTCATATTATATTTTTTAATTTTAATTGGTATTTGATTATATATATTGTTATACTAATTTAAATTTAAGATAAATTATGCTATTTTTGTGTATCACACGAATGTACTGCTAATTGTTATACTAATCTATAGTATAAATTAAAGTTGTTCACCTCACCATTGTGAACAATTCTATGAATAGTTTCAATGGTGGAATTTTCCATTTTGCCCACACTATTTTGTCTCTTTTCCATTTTGCCTTTAAAAAAATAATTTTTTTTAATTAAAAAAAAAAATCGCGTCCGAGGACACGGGCTTAATTAAAAAAAAAAAAACAAACGTGTTTTCGAACACGAGCTTATTCTAGTTGTTATAAAGATACAACGTATTACCCAGCAAATACTAAATACAGAGAACGAAATTTTCAGGAAAATAAGTATATTATTAAAATATCCTTTTATATACCTAATTTTTTTTTATTCATACGAGAAACATCTCGTGAACTCACTCACACGAGATCGAGATGTGTCTCCCTTCTCTTTCAAATTTATTCCCAAATCCAAATCCCATTCTCTCTCTTCCCTCCCCGTTCTCTTTCAACAATCAACAACGACGACATCCTAATCCCGTTTTCTCTCTCTTCCCGTTTTCTCAACAATCGACGATCAAACAATCAACACCGACGATCAATTGACGAAGTACGAACGACGACTTGCCAAACTAGGGTTTTGTTGAAGCTCCGATTCTGCCATTTTCCAAATCATCTTCTCGTTACAGTTAGCAAGGTCAGGTCAGTTTTCCCCCCTCTGTAATTTTTCACTGTTTCTCTTGGGGCCGGTCCATGGGATACTTTATTTGGTGGAGTTCTTAGAATGCCCTTGCAGCTGGTGTTATTGCAAGCAATTCTAATCAACTGGTTTTCATTTTGGCTGTTTTCCACCCCATTACTCATATAATCGCAAAAAGTTAGGATTGGGATTGAATTGGCATCATCATTCAGGACAAAGTTGCTAGATTGAAGTGGATTTGTCACTGTTGATTGTAAGTTGTAGCCCCTCCGAATTTCAGTGTACATACTTAAACCTAGGGCTGAATTTTCACGTATTTTTTTTTTTCATATTCTAACATTCCTGTTGTAAATTTGAAACCCAATTTGATAAAATATCTGCTTGACAAACCTAGGGCTCAAACTTCAAGTTCTCCTATTGGGTTTCATTTATTTCGGGAAGAAGGAATTTTTCTTTTCCTTTTTCTTTTCATGTGATTATGAGATGTGTTGGAAAGGGTATTGGATGAGTTTATTGGTTTCTACTTGTGATTTCCATTTTGTCATTGATCAGATACAACAGAGAGATAAATTAGTCATGATAATATCTCGGGTGTAAAAGTTTTTTTTTTGTGTGAAGAAAATGTAAGCAAAACTTAGAACTCAAATATGATTTTAGCTTAATTATTAATCTTTGTGAAAGTTACTCTTTTTGTTATTACGAGCTGTAGCTCTATGTTCGATAATGTATGTTCTGCCCAACATAAGTACTTTATTCTTGATATTTTCAATTGCAGAGAGAATTAGGAAAAGAGAATTTTAATTAGAAAGACGGCTCATGCCTTGATCAATGAGAATCCAGTTGTCTATGAAAGAAAGGAACGTCGAACTCGAACCGAGTCTCAGAAGAGTAAATAAGGTTTATATGAAACTATCGGAATTGCAAGTCTCAAACCTCCTCATGTCAATGGATTTTAGCATCATCACATGTTAAGAGTTATCCGGTGTTTTAAGACCACTATCATTTTTATGAATAATTTCATGATCATTTGTCATATCATATTAAAGATTCACTATTGCAGGAGTCAATTGATAAGCCCCAGGGTAAATTGGAAGTTGACTTGTTTGCTTGCCCTGTATGTTACGAGCCACTAATAAGAAAAGGTCCTCCAGGTTTTAACTTGTAAGTCAGAAATTTGGATTTGGTCTTTTCCTTTCGATGCCATGGACAGATAGTCCGATTTTCTTTGACTTAAATTCTTTTAACCAGGCCAGCATTCTACAGGTCTGGATTTAAATGCACCAAGTGCAACAAGTCATATTCAAGCAAAAACATCTGTCTTGATCTCACAGTTATTGCTGGAACCAAAGAGTACACTGAATTTAAACCAGCTGGAACTGAGTTATTCAGGTCTTATATTGTCTGAATTCTATATTTAGTTGCATAGTGTAATTGCTGAGTTGAACTGTGAAACAATGTGAAATGGAATATTATAGATGAACTGATGGTCATTGTGTGAGTCATCGTCATAAATTTGGATCATTCTTTGATAATATTATAATATTATTATGCTTTATATCATTTGTTAAAGGATCATTTCAATCTAATTAGCAAATTCTATTTTGATTTATGGAAATAAGAACAAAAAGCAGTTCTGAAAATGTTGACGGCACACACTCTGCTAGTGTGAGGATCACACATTTGTCAACCCTTGCAGAATTTCCGAACTTGATCAAATTAATTCAGAAGCATGATATTACTTTCATCTAAACCACATTGGAATCAAATGTTATACCTACAAACATGACTTCTGATGCTAGAAACTCGAAGAGTCTATTTACAGCAGGGATTATCTCTAATCCACTGCTCTACTATGCCAGACAGGCTTTGTTGAAGGACTTTGCTGCTAAAGTTGCGAGGGGAGAAAATAATGAAAACTTTCCCGCGTTGTTAACTATCTCCTCTTAGAACAAAAGAGTATCGGCCTATTGGATAACTCTTATTCCAAAATTGATGAGCATGTAAAAAATCAACGGTAGAAGTGACACTGTTAGTGGTTACTGACCTGTTACTTTGTTAGCCACAACTTATTTTTCAGGAAACTTATGGCTTGTTTTTATCACATTTCATTTAATCTAAATATGCATCTTGGGTCCGACGTCTTCTGTGTCTAACACTTCTATTGCCTTCTTCACCAGGAGTCCTCTGGTCTCATTCTTGTATGAACGAGGCTGGCGTCAAAATTTCAACCAGAGGGGATTTCCTGGTCCAGATGAAGAGGTAAGCCTGCCTTTTTCGTGTTTGAATAGTTTTTATGTAGTCACTGAAATGTATTAATTTCTGTCGGAGTTCCTTACTCAAGTTCTTACATGCTGCAGTTCAACATGGCTCAGGAGTACTTTAAACCGGCAGAAGGTGGTATTCTTGTAGATGTTAGTTGTGGAAGTGGTTTGTTCTCCAGGAAATTTGCCAAATCTGAAACCTACTCAAGGGTCATTGCTCTTGGTTACTGTCATGAACAAGTAAGTTGTGATCTCACATAATAATACAAACTTATTTTCCTTTGGTATACCATACTATTAGTGAATATTCTGCCATGATTGATGAATTTCTGCTAAGGAAAAAACTATGCACTTTAGTTTTCTGACGTAATCGGCTCATGGAAATCTGCAGGAAATAGGTTAAGATCGTCTTGTTTTATTATTGCTATTGTTTCTCACAGATGATTGAAATTTCATGACATCTCTTCAAAACAATAGGTTTGGGTCCTGGAACGCTTGTTGGTTCTGCTGCATTCGACCTGTTTCCTATCCATGCAGTTTGTGTTGTGGTACCAAAATCTGGAGAACTGAAAAAGATATCAGATTTGGGAGTTTGGATTGTAGAGCTCTTTTGGTCATTTTGGGCTTACATTTGGCTGTACATAATATTAGAGGTAAGAGAATGCCTTTGTTAGATGTGCTTAGCCCTTCTTTCATCTTGTGCATGTACACATGAAATGTCTTACAAGTATATAACCAGAAATTTATATTTTTATTTTCTCTGGCATCCTGGTGTCAGAGATTTTGTAATGAAATTCGCTCGACAGGTATGGACTCCAAATGTTATCACTCTGTGGGAGGCTGTGACTGTACTACAATTTGGGTTATTGCTGATACATGCTTATGCTCAAGATACACGTTGGCCCTATTTGTCTCTTCCTGTATGTATCATTTTCCACATTCTATTTCATAAGTCGTGTGCAATTGAATCTCAAATTCCTCTGGGTCCATGCCATGATATCTGTTTGAACTGAAAAACATGAACATTGGTATCTGCTTGCTAATGATATTACATATTTATTTATTTATTTACTGTATATAATTCATTAATTTGTATGTGACAGGGAAAGAACTGAAAGGCCAAAGGAATGGGTACCAGTAGAGGCAGCTTCACGTGAATGTCAGAAAAATTCTTATGATGATTACAGTCGAATACTTCAGGACACTTGGGATGAAACTGGAGCCATGGTGGGGATATTTTCCATCCATTCAGGAAATGAGACAGGTAATATCTTGATAAGTTCCAATATTTGTAACTCCATAACTTGCTTCAGTTGCTCTCTTACAAGTATTAACCTCCAAGGATCCGACCTATGTTGGTCTGTGCTCTTGAAAAAAGCTTTCGCCCCTTTCCTACCATTTTCTCTAGGATAAAATGTACTGGAGGGTGACATTTCGTGTTAATTAAGCTACTAGAAGCATATGTATCAGCTAAAATATGGAAGAAGAAATGGCTTTAAATCAACTGCAGTTGTGCAGTTGTCACTTTCGGTGATAAATCTCAAATAATTTATACTCCCTCCGTCCCAAAATGAATGTCCATTTGAGATTTAAGGGTCATTTTGAAAAGATTTATATCTAATAGATATATTTTTTTAAATCTTGTTACTTTTCACTTTCAAAATTTTAGTTCTGCAAAAATATAATAAACTATGATTTTTTTTCTTTCTTTTTTTGAAAAAATGAAATTGATTTATGGATAGAGTTATTTGAAGGTAAAGTTTCAAAAGGTCATTCATTTCTGGACAAGATAGGAAGTATTGCATTTATGGAACTTCAATGTAGTAATGACTTTGCTTGGATAATACCCTACTGGCATTGGCATGCTTTTGAAAACACAATAGGAAGTTCAAGCATAACTGGTTTACTTCCCCACGGGAGGGGGGGGGGAGGGTTATAATATCTCAAAATGCTTAATACTTTACCTGGTCATTCCTATTTCTTACTGGCTATGCCGTAATACTTTACCTGGCCGTTCCTATTTCTTACTGGGGTTTTAATGTCTATAATGTCCAACTGATGCTCTTTTATTATATTTTCTCGACATAGATCTATCGGCTAGAACTTTCGAACTCCTAAACATTGTTCTCTATCTTGTAGTCTTCTGATATGTGATATTGAGTGTTTATTTTGAAATGAAGGTTTAATGGAACTTGATGTTGCAAGAATCGTGCTTATCAATCTCCGTCCAATCAGCACGACTAGCTGGATGGTCTCTGGCTTAGACCCTCGGGCGTGAGAGTAAGTATGGAGTATTTGAGAGCTAAATATTATGATGAACTGATGTATTCGAAATAACAAAAAGCAATTACCTTGGAACGGTTGATGTTGCCTTGTATTTATAGTTGTTGATGAGAGTTGTATTTGTGGTAGGATTGCATGAAATTCCTTAAATTGTGGAACAGATACGTGATAGAGATCTTATCCATAAATAACTCCTGATTTGTAGGGAGTCTTGTTACGTAAAGAATTTTGTATACGCCAGGACTCTGTAGGTCGACGTAACGACGGAGGTCGAGGTCGCCTGTTGGGTCTAGGTCGACCTGACTGGTGGATAGGGTTGAACCGTACCCGAATATCATTTGGATCGTAATGTTGGACCAAGCTAGGTCGGGACCAAGTAGGTCGGACAATGAGCTTAGGTCGACTGATCATGTTGATGGGCCTTGGGCCTGGTAATAATTGGGCCTAGCCCACTGAGAACGTGGTGGCAATAATTGGTAGATGATTGGGCTTACTCGCTGGGCCTAGCTCATCACTTTTATTCTGTTCAGTGGCCCCCAACTTTCTGAGTTGACTTTGTCAACCAGGAAGTTAAAAGAAATTTTGATGAAGCTTGAAGTAGATCGTAAGTCGATGCTGGAGTTGATGTTAGGTCGACCAAAGTTGACGTGGCTCAATCCTGGCCGATAGGATGGACAGTTAGATCATTGGAAGCGTCGAATTTCTGCAATCATTACTGTTTTGACATTTGGGAAACCGCCTCGAAAACTGCTATGACATAATTAATTGTGAAATTAACCGTTTGAATTTTTTCTTTTCCCTTTCAATTACGGAAAATATAAATAGCAAAATCCTTTTCCTTTTCGAATTTTTATTGTCTTCAAGCTTCTGTATATCTCCGGCGAGAGCAGCGACTGACTTTCTGAATACATTCGAGCTTTCGTCCTCTGCAATAACCCTTCTTCGTTCGAATTGATTAAGGTACCCCTCTCACCCTCTTGCATTAGGGTTTAATTTCTGCTTTTTCTTTGATTCCGCCATGGCCAGGACCTTTAGTAGTGAACCAGGAGCTTGGTATGGCTATTGCAATATCAATCGTAGAGTATACAAACACTTGAACGGAGTATGGAGGGAGATAACTGTTGAGGAGTGCTCTTCCATTTTGACCCGATGGGGTTTGCATTTTAGTGAACTGGGTTTGTCCGTAGGAGAAACCCTAGGTGCTTTAGAGACGAACGACCCGAGAGTTGTTTCCTTTAACCTTTTCCACGAGCTGCTTGACCACATAGCTCTGTTCTACATAAGAGGTCCCAACAAACCTTCCTTCCTTAGGAATAGAAAAGGATTCCCGGGGGAATCTAGGTCACCCCTTAGTATGTCCCATAGGTCCCTTGAAGCTTCATATAAGACTGATTCCTCTATTTCCTCTTCTTCTTGTACAGATATGTCAGCTCAAAGGGGAGCTACAACTTCTACTTCTTCGAGTCTACGGATAGTGGATGCATTCGAATCCTCTGTTGCACCTGGGAGGAATGAAAGAGGCTATGTACCTCCTAAGCCACTTCGAGGGAAGAAGAACTCGCAATCTCGGATAGACATGGTGTACAACTTTTGTGAGGTGGATAGTAAGGAATTCAATGTCACTCACTTTAGCAAGAAAGAATTCATGAAACTGTTTGGTGATACCCATACTTGTCAAAGGCGACGCCCGCCTCGCCCGCCTCGTCTTTTTCATCGCCTTTCATGGTTGTCGCCTTTTGGGCAAAAAGCAGGCGTGTGGTAGCCTTTTTGGAGGAGGCGGTCGCCTTTCTTGTGAGGCGAGAGGCGTGGCAGGCGACGCCTTTTGTAAAAGGCGTGCAATGTTGATTTGGCCTTAAAATTGATCGCTGTTTGAGGCTCGTTTTGGTCCAGAGGTTTGCGTCGAGTATTCGTCCTACCTCGACGACTTCATCTGCCCAGTTTTTGCCGTCGATCGTTGCCGGAAAATTTCCTCACTCGCCTCACGCGCCGGCGCGTCGGTCAGAGTTGGCTACCCGGAATCTGCAGATCAGGTCGCCTGGCTGTGCAGAGGTTGATTGTGGGTTCAATTTCAGGTTTGCTGGCTGTCGATCGGTTCAATTTCAGTGATCCGTACCTTTGCTCTCTCTAGGCGAGTTCTCCCTATGTCTCTAGGTGTATTAGAAGTTCTTTCTTTTTACATTTTGAGTCCCATTCTCCCATTTAATATCTATACAGTCCCTGTGATTCTATTTTAATGTCTTTTTTTGTTTTCTTCTTTTTCAGTCCCAGGCAAACATCGATAAATTATTGTTGGATTGTTATTGTAGGTGGAATTGTGACATTTATTTAGTGTTTTTTTCAATTCACAACATATTTTAAGCTTTGTTTATATGTTAGATGTATATATATAGTTTTTTTTTTTTTTTCTATTTTTTGTTTTATTTTTCCTGTTTGCTTGCCTTTTTGTCGCCTGCCTCTCGCCTCGCCTTTCGCCTCTTGCAGGTACCTCTCGCCCGCCTCTCGCCTTTCGCCTTTGACAAGTATGGTGATACCTTCAGTAAAGATCCCAATAGGGTGGCCTTCTATGGCCAATTCGAGGCTGGCTTGAGACTGCCCTTGAATCCATTTATTAATGAGTTTTTGGAGTGTATGAATGCCCTACCTCTCCAACTGGGAGCCAACACTTGTAGAGTTTTGGTGTGCTTTGCCATGGTGTGTCGCTTCTTGGGGTACGAGCCTTGTATGAGAGTTTTTAGGGAGTTTTTTAGTGTCAAGACTGATAAGGTCGGCCTGAGAATTAGCACCCCCTCCAAGCCAAATTCCCCTAAGCTGTTTATCAACCTTCCCAGCAAGGTAAGTGGCTGGAACTCCCACGTGATGGTGGTGGAGAGTAGGAGAGGATGGGAGTTCCCCTTGCCCAACACTGAATCCAAGGTTGTAAGGGAGGAGGATTATTGGGAGCCTGACTAGTGCTCCGAGCTGTATAAGAAGTTAGTCGAGGTGTCAAACAAGGGACCCATTAGTTGAGACGTTTTAGGAACCACCAAGAACAATTATATCCAGGCTGGGATGATGATTGATAATGGGGATGTGGTGCCTCTGGTCCCCATTATCATCAGATGCTTAAGGTACCCTGATTGGGTCACCCATGAGGGGGGTCGATTTAGATTCGAAAGCCAATGTCACTATTGCAAAGCAAAGCCAGACCATTGTAGATTCAAAGTGGACCACTTTGGTGGTAAGAGTTTACTCGTCTTTATCTCTTAACTCATCCATTGATTGCTCGTATGCAGAAATTTTAGCTCGTGCATAGAACTTGTTTGAATTATATGTGTAGCTCTTAGCTTGTAAATAGTTTACTCGTATGTAGAACTCGTAGCTCGTACATATCTTGCTCGTACGTAGAACTTTTAGCTATTACATAGAACTTCTTTTTGTCGAACTAACACTTTGTTATCTTGGTCTTGTGCAGTTCTGACTCCTGAACAAGAGACTAACATGGGACGAGTTATTGACACAAGGAAGAGCAAGAAGAGCTGCGGGGCTGCCAATGCCCGAGAGAGCCGCGAGAGAGAGGGCGTAGAGCGCCAGAAGCTTTTGAAGCTGGTGGATCAGGAGACTGATAAGTTCATCCCTGTGGAAGACGAGCTGGAGCAATTGGAGGAGGAGCAAGCTGGAGATGATGCCCAGGAGGCCCAAGAGGTCAATGCTGATGAGATCAAGAAGGTTGATCAAACCGTGGAGCCAAGGAAGGAGGTTCCTCAAGTCAGGACTAGAGCCCAGTCTTGGGCCAGGACACCTATTATTGATGTGGATGAGGAGGAAGTAGATGACGACGCCCCTCTTAGCAAGAAAAGCAAGAAAGGGAAGTCCAAGCTCGACCCACCCTCTAAGAGGTGGATGCTGCGGCTAGCGGTTCTTTGTCTCCCTCTCTCCAAGTTTCCTACTCCGACCTTGTTCAAGCTCGAGTAGACAAGCTGAGTGATGTTCCACCGCTTACTGGAGTGGATAGCTCGATTAGAGAGTATCCTGAGCTCGAGTACGGTCAAGTGATTGTGAGGAGAGCTGCTGACCAGGACCTGGTCAAGAAATTTGCTGATAAAGGTTTGCCTGCCGAAACATTCCGAGCTAGGTCTGGGTTGGTTTACTCCGAGGTAATACTTATAATCTTTTTATATCGTCATTGCTCTTCTCTTTTTCTCGTCTAATCCTCTTAACCCAATCTTGGTCGACCTGATCTCTTTTGTTTACTCGGCCTTGCTGTCTCTAGCTATGATAGAACTGGCCACGTGCTACTGGAAAGCTGCGGAGGAGCAAGAGAAGCTGGCCAAGTCCATGCTGGCTCGTAAATTCGATGAGCTGAAGAACTGGAGGTGGAGCATGCAAAACTTAAGGAGGAACACTCTGATCTGGACTCGGCATATGAGTCTCTGAAGCTTGTCAAAGAGGATGCCCTGAAGGATAAGCAGGAGGCCTGGGCAGGCTAGGAGGTGTCCAGGAGGAGCTTGCTACCCTCAAGGAGGATAAGAAGAAGGTTGATCAGGACCTAGAAATGTCGACAAAAATGTTGGAAGAGAGCACTGTCATGCTAACTAAGCAAACTGTTGACTTCAAAGCTGCTCGTTAACAATGGGAAGTCGAGCTAAAAGCTGCTGTGGATGCTGCCAAGGAAGCTGCTAGCAAGGAAGCAGTGAAAGCTTACAAAGAGAGCGATGAATGCCATAATTATGTCACGGAGAAAGCTAGGTCATTTTTTGACGTAGGTCGGAGCCATATGGCTCGACGCATCTTGGTGGACCCTTCCTTTGATATATCTATTGAGCAGCTGGCCAAATGGCCTCGGAAGATCAATACGATGAAGCAGCTCGTAAAGGCCATCACCTAGTGCCATATAACGAAAATGACTTGGCCACTATTGCTCAAGAAGATGATGAGGATATTGCAGCAGAGCCTTGGGATTTGGGTCCCTCCTCCTGTTGAGAATGTCAATTTCAATACTCTTTTGGAGGAGCTTGAGGAACCCGACGAGTTAGCTTTTGAAGGTGATACTCCTAAGCATGGCTGTACCGATTCGGGTAAACTCACTGATCTCCAACAGCAGGAAGAAAACGTGGATAATCGAGCTACTACAAGTGGCCAAGTTGAAGCCGATCCATCTACTTGACTTTTGAACATTAGGGTGGTTGTGTAACGAACAAGTCCCAAAACAATTCTATTTTTTGCTTTGTGTATGTATTGATGCCTTGGCCCAGCTTTTTGGGAGGCATACTAACTCATAACTTTTATTTGTTCAAGTCCTGGCCCGCTTTGGGGGACTTAGTCTTATTTAATCCTAGTTGAATTTTGCTTGAATCTGCTTTGCTTTGATCCAACTATTTGTCTTGAATGTCGAACTAGATTTAATAGGACAGATGAATCGCTACAATTTTTTGATCGGACTTGTTATTTAACAACAAAGTCAACCTTGTACTTGCATGATTTTTGAAAACGAGATTGACTAAGAGTCGAATCTGTTAAGGGAACGAAGCTGGCCAAGGGTCGAGCTTGTTAGAACGCGGTTGACTTATATGTCGGACCTGTAAAGGGAACGAAGCTGTTTAAGAATCGAGCTTGTTAGAACGAGGTTGACTTAGATGTTGGACCTGTTAAAGGAACAAAGAGTATTAAGAATCGAGCTTGTTAAAACGAGGTCGACTTAGATGTCGGACCTGTTAAAGGAACGAAGCTGATTAAGAATCGAGCTTGTTGGAACGAGGTCGACTTAGATGTCGGACCTGTTAAAGGAACTAAGCTGATTAAGAATCGAGCTTGTTAAAACGAGGTCGACTTAGATGTCGGACCTGTTAAAGGAACGAAGCTGCTTAAGAATCGAGCTTGTTGGAACGAGGTCGACTTAGATGTCGGACCTGTTAAAGGATCGAAGCTGATTAAGAATCGAGCTTGTTGGAACGAGGTCGACTTAGATGTCGGACCTGTTAAAGGATCGAAGCTGATTAAGAATCGAGCTTGTTGGAACGAGGTCGACTTAGATGTCGGACCTGTTAAAGGAACTAAGCTGATTAAGAATCGAGCTTGTTAGAACGAGGTCGACTTAGATGTCGGACCTGTTAAAGGAACGAAGCTGATTAAGAATCGAGCTTGTTGGAACGATGTAAAAATGTAACACAATGTTTGGTTGAATAGAACTGCAACTTTTATTGAAGTAGAAACTTGCTTACATCGAAAATGGAGAGCTAGAAATATAACAAACTCAAACTCGAAAAATGAACTAACTTTGAAGCTGAATTAGAAAACTGAACTAGAAGTAATATTTGATAGGGTGAGTAGCATGCCACGGGTGCTTTAATTCCTCACCACCTGGATGGGCGATCATGTAAGTTCCTTCCTTGATAATTTTGAGTGACAATGTAGGGACCTTCCCACAGTTGGGAGATAACTTGTTCTGCTGAGTTCTCCTTGCCGTTGCCTCGATTTTCCTTAGCACGTGGTCGCCTACTTGGAAGGATCTCGTTTTTACTTTCTTATCGTGATAACTCTTGGTCTTCTGCTTGTAATTGACCATTCGTAAATAAGCTGTATCTCGCTTCTCGTCAATGAAATCCAAGTCGATCAATCTGTTGGTGTCGTTCTGCTCTTGGTCGAAGAAAACTACTCTGGCCGTAGGAAATCGCAGCTCGGCCTGTGCCATGGCCTCTGATCCATATGTAAGAGCGAATGGGGCTGCCACCCTACCATTAAGTCGCTGCATCTCTTTGATACTTGTAGGCTCCTGCATGTCGACCAAAGCCTTGATCTTCTCCGGATTTGCCTCAATACCTCGCTGTGACACCATGAAACCAAGGAATTTTTCAGCTGCTACTCCAAATACACACTTGCTCGGGTTAAGCTTCATGTCGTTTGCTCGTAAATTGGCGAACGTTTCCTTTAGGTCGACTACGTGACGTCCGGCCTTTGTTTTGATGACCATATCGTCGACGTAGGCCTCCATGTTTCGGCCAATTTGTGAGGCAAAGACTTTGTTTACCATCCTCTGGTAGGTCGCTCCTGCATTCTTCAACGCGAACGACATCATGTTGTAGCAGTAAATACCCCCAACAGCTTGAAAAGCCGTCATCACAACATCATCCTCATGCATCTTGATCTGATGATAACCTGAATAGGCATCGAGGAAACTCAGAGTGGAGTGCCCCGCTATAGAGTCTACTAGTTTGTCAATCCGAGGCAGGGGGTAGCTATCCTTGTGGCAGGCCAAATTTAAGTTGGTGAAGTCGACACACATTCTCCACTTGCCATTAGATTTCTTCACCATGATCACATTAGCTAGCCAGGTGGTATGAGTAGCTTCTTTGATGATACCTGCACTCAAAAGTTTTTGTACCTCAAGTTTTATCGCCTCCTCTTTGTCATGAGCGAAGCTTCTCAGTTTCTGTCTTTGTACTTCATGGTCGGGTTGACTTCCAACCTGTGAACAGTGACCTCTTCCTTTATCCCTTTCATGTCCTCTACTCGCTAGGCAAAAACATCAGTGCTCTCCTTGAGTAGCTCGACGATCTCTACTCTTTCCTCAGCTGACAACTGCTTACCAATCAGAACTTTTTGCTCTGGATAGGAAGGATTTGTTATCACTGCCTCCAGCTCGTCCATAGCTTCTAGCTCTGGACCATCTCTAAATTGTAAGGTCTTGATAATGATCTCTCGAACCCTCTGTCTTTCCTCGGCCCCCAAGTGTGGAGCTTCTTCAACGATCATGTCATCTAGCTCAACTGCGATCTCACTGGTGGTGGCCCCCGAGTTATTGTCGATCTATAGGCATAGCTCGCCTATGAATACTTGGTCGACCATAACTGCATCTGAATCGACCATGGTGATTTGGGAGGGACGTGTCGACTCAGTCGTGACCTCGTCATGTGAGTGATAGGTCGCCTCTTCCACGCAGGTGATCGTAGATAGTCGAGAAGTTGTGGTGACAGACTTTGACATTTTCAAGTACCCTTCAGTAGTTTCAATCTCTAGTTCCCTCTTCTTTCTCATTCGAAGGACATGATCAAGGTATGCTCGAGCTGTGCTTTGGACACAGCCGACTCCAGCTATCGTGGGAAACTTAACTCGTTGATGGGGGATTGAGGCCACCATTCCAAGTGCGACATGGCTAGGGATACCCAAAATAGCAGCATAATCACTATTTACATCAATAACGATAAATGTTACCTTGGAGACTACCCTGTAAGGATGTTGGCCTATGCCGACGTCCAACTTGATCTGTCCCTTGGCATCGGCCCTGTGGTTGGTGAAGCCCTCCAGTCTACCATCATAACGTGAGAGCTGCTCCTTTGATAGTCCCATCTCCTTGAACGTCTTGTAAAATAGAATATCTTTGCAGGCCCCCGTGTCTATCAAGAGTCTGCTCGTCGTACACCCATCAATTAACCCTTGGATAACGAGAACTTGCTCTCTAGCCGCTGCATTAGTCGCTAGCTCGTCCGGATAGAAACTGATCATCTCGTCTCTGATGTAGCTTCTCGGTGGAACATGAGGGGCCTTGTTGAGCTGAAAAATCTTGTGTTTCAGGGCGGTGTTGCTGCTTGCTCAGTAATAACCCCCAAATTCAATCTAGGCTGTTTCGGCTCTTGCGGTCCACCAACAGCTCGCTCACCACCGCCGGGCTGAGCTCTTTTAACATACATGTCGAGCCTCCCACTGTCGACCCACTTTTGAATGATGCATTTTAGGCTCATACAATCTTCCGTAGTGTGGCCCGTATCTTTGTGATAATCACAGTACTTGCTGTTATTCCTTTTAAACTTGTTTCCTGGATTCATAGTGGCAGGTAGGCCTAACTCGACGGTATTCAGGATCTCGATACGACTTACTGTTAGAGGGGTGAAAGCTTCTGGCACTTTCTTAGTCGCCCTAGTTCTGTTCTTACCATTCTTGTTATTACCCCCATTCTTGGCTAGGTCCTTCTTGTCAGTATCAGCGACCTCAGTCTTGAGGCCTTTTCCACTATTCTTTTCTTTTCGTTCTTCAGCCAGTGCCACGTTGTAGGTCTTCTCGAATAGTTCTTGTCGGGTAGTCACGGTCCGGACTGTCAGCTCGTAATCTAAGTCTGCAGAGGCTATCCCATTCCTGAAACAATTTATCACTTCCCTGTCTATCAGGTCCTCTTCAATCTGGTCGACCATCTCCTTGAACTTGGTATAGTAGCTCATCGAGCTTTCGTTTTTCCCCTGTACCAAATTATTCAAGTCGGTGACAGTCATCTTTCGAGCTTCGGCTGTCGAGAAGCGATCTAGAAATTTCTTTCTCATATAATGCCACGTCGAAATGCAGCCTGGTGCCAAGCCGTTAAACCAAGTAAGAGCTGCCCCGGTGAGGGTGCTAGTAAGTGCTTTGCACATCATGTCGTCCTCGTTGGAGACGAAGCACATAGTAGCTTCCAAATGCTGTATATGACTCTTAGCATTGGTTGCACCCGAATATTTTTCTAGAGTGGGCAACCTGAAACCGTGAGGAGGTCGACGGTCGAGCATCTCCTTGGACAAGGGACGAAGAGCAAAGTCTTTTCGTTCGCCCTTTCCAGCATCCTCTTTCTTGTCTGCTTCCCATTGTTCAAACTTTTTCTTCCATTGTAACCATTCCCTAGCGTCTGGCCTGTTGTCCCTCGCTTGGGAGACGTCGTTGGATCTCTGTCGCTCCTCGCGGTGAGGCTCCCTCCTGGAGTTGGCCCTATGCCTGTCACTCCTAGGGGGAGTTATCTCTCTACCCCTCCGATCCCTATGACAGGGCGATCTTACTGAATTAACCGGCGACCTGCGCCTTTCCTCCCTGACTGGCGACCTGCGCCTTTCCTCTCTGACCGGCGACCTGCGCCCATTCCTATCTCTCTGACACTGCGACCTCTCAGTTATGGCAGGCAATCTAGGCCTGTTTCTCTCAGCTTCCCTTTGTCGCCTCAGTTCCGATTCCGCCTCCTGCTCTCTGTTTGTATTGAGATGACTTCTCAAGTCGTCAGGTGGAACTGGTATGTGGGTGCGAATATGAGGCACAATCTGTCACTCGCCATTCTGTCTGGCACTTCCGCTTTGCCTAACGCTTCTGTCGGGCTGTCAGTTAGAAACCTTGGAGGGAGCCGCCCTTTCCGATCTCCTGTCGTTTTGCTCGGGCTCTTCCTCCATAGCCAACAACTTAGCGAGAATTCTAGCTTGCTCTACCAGCATCTCCTTTCTGCTGAGGGGATTGGTTGAGGGACCCACTCTGTCGCCTGCAGCCATTCACCCTGCTTGTGGACGCTTAGGAGGGGGCGGCGCTTCCTGCTCGAGCATAGGTCGCTTCTCTCTTCTACCATCTGGCAAACCCCTGCCATCAGCAATGCTATTAGAGCGTGTCGCCCTTGCGTGATGACGAGGCGGGGGAGGATGAGGCATGTTAACATTGCGGTTCCCAGCATTCGTATTGGCACCGGTGTTTCCTTCGTTGTGTTCGTCAGAGGCTTCAGAATCGTGACCATCAGAAGTCATATGGGTTGTAAGAAATTTCGAATTCAAGTACGCACGATTCCCGGCAATGGAACCAAACTGATGCTGCAAGAATCGTGCTTATCAATCTCCGTCCAATCAGCAAGACTAATCACTTGGCTCCTTGACCTGAAACAATGAACCCACGACTAGCCGGATGGTCTTCGGCTTAGACCCTCGGACGTGAGAGTAAGTATGGAGTATTTGAGAGCTAAATATTATGATGAACTAATGTATTCGAAATAACAAAAAGCAATTACCTTGGAACGGTTGATGTTGCCTTGTATTTATAGTTGTTGATGAGAGTTGTATTTGTGGTAGGATTGCATGAAATCCCTTAAATTGTGGAACAGATACGTGATAGAGATCTTATCCATAAATAACTCCTGATTTGTATGGAGTCTTGTTACGTAAAGAATTGTGTATACGCCATGACTCTGTAGGTCGACGTAACGATGGAGGTCGAGGTCGCCTGTTGGGTCTAGGTCGACCTGACTGGTGGATAGGGTTGAACCGTACCCGAATAGCATTTGGATCGTAATGTTGGACCAAGCTAGGTCGGGACCAAGTAGGTTGGACAATGAGCTTAGGTCGACTGATCATGTTGATGGTCCTTGGGCCTGATAATAATTGGGCCTAGCCCACTGAGAACGTGGTGGCAATAATTGGTAGATGATTGGGCTTACTCGCTGGGCCTAGCTCGTCACTTTTATTCTGCTCAGAACTCTAGGGAATAGCTTAGCTATAGTATTGGACATCCGAGGTAAATAAAATTGACATCAACATAATATGTAGCTGTTGCTCAAATGTAAAGAAGTAAAATGAAGGGGCACAAAGTGATCTATGTGTTGTGATTCATACAGAATTGCCAAGTAATCAACTCATCTTGAAGCTTAAGCCGTTAAATAATGGCCATCTATGATGCTGATGGTATATTTGGTTCTGCTTAGTGTTATTGTGACCCATACAGAACGTCTATGGAACCCTACAATGACCCGTTAGAATATAAAAACGATTACCATAAACTAGGATCCTCAATAGTTTTATGGTTTTACTGCTCGATTACAGTGCTTTGTATATTTTTGCTACAGATAAGTTGTTCTCTTCTATTGTGAATATAACCATTTACTTCAGTTTTTTTGTTGTGCATACTATCTACTGATGCTGATGGTATATTTTTGCTGTGAGTATCTACTGATGTTCTTTTACTATGATTCACCAACCTAGCCTCCTCCCCTGCTCCCGCTCTCTCTAAAATGCAAAGTAACAGGCTCTCATATTTTAATCGGAAGATGGATTCCGTTCATGTTCTTTTCCAGATTGATAAGTAATATTTGTCGACCCATTGGGAAGGCATTATCATGTAATGCCTTCCCAATTGGTGAATGTTTAATTGAGTTGTATCAGAATGTTTGTATTTTGGTATTTGAACAGGTTGCAGGTGGCTTTCTAAATAATTTAATTATTTTTTTTAAATTCTGTACAATTTACAATTTATCGACGGAATTTTCCGTCGGTAATTTTTTTAAAACCGATAAAAGCTTTACCGACGGAAAAATCGACGGATTTCAAGGTTTACCGACAGATTTTTTCATCGGTATATCATCGACGGACAAACATTTCCGTTGTTAGAAATTTACTGATGAGGGTTTTAGGCTTTTGCGAGGGAATTATTCCGTCGCTAATTCGTCGTTAAAGTGTTTAGCGACAGAATTTTTAACTTTAGTGACGGATTTTTCCGTCGATATTTTGCTGTTTTCTTGTAGTGTTCACATATCCCTAATTACACTGTTGTTATTTATATCAAGTTTATATCAAAAGGATTTTGTTGTTGGGTTTAAGCTAATGAGAATATTTGGGCCAAAGCCCAAAAAAAGGCTAGCAACACTTTGTCTTGGTCAGGTCCGGGTTTGTTGATCGTACGGACGGGTAATTTTGGTATCTTCATTTGTTTTGGCCGGTCGGTTACAGGTTTGGTCAAACCCAGCTCGAACTCGACCCGTTGCCATCTCTAATTAGGATATTTCCACCTTTTTCGCAGCGACGTGTGGTGTCACCTGATACACCCCCGTTACGTGAGTGTTGAATCTCCTAACATGATGTTTCCTAGCCTCCTCGCTATTCTTCCTGAATCGGTAATGAACTTTCTGACTGAATTGGTGTAGGGGATTGATATTTAGGTTATCAGGATTACCTCCTAAAGCATTTAGTAAAAATCCATGTCTTAGCTGTAAGTACTCTACACAATGATAAAATGCAGTCTCAACAATTGCTGTTATTGGCATTCCACGGGCTCCTTTCATGACACCATTAAAAATCTCAGACATGTTAGTAGTCATAATGTCATATTTATAACCATCATCATGCACCAATGTCCACTTTCTGACATTTAAATTCACAAATAATTTAATTGTCTCATGGTTAATTAAACGGATACTCTCCAAGGTATATCTCAATTTCCTATTTTGACTTGCTTTACCAGCTCTACAAAACAAATGATTCAAATCAGCCCCTCTATGTTTCTCCAAGAAATTTGCTCGCATATGCCTCAAGCAATATCTATGATGTACATGTGGCCACCATGTATCTTCCGCTATAGCCTATAGTCTTAAGAATGCTGTGATGACGCTCAGATATCAAGCATACCTCACGACTCTTGATAATATGTCTGCAAACAAGATATAAGAATCAATGCCAGTACACCCAGTCCTCTTTTTCAACAACAAAAAATGCAAGAGGAAGTATACTGTCTTGGGAGTCAACACCTATGGCAATCGGTCTTAGCCCTTTATATCTACCGTGGAGGAATGTACCATAAACAGAAATGACAGGTCGAAAATGAGTGAAAGCTTCAATACAAGGCCCAAACGCCCATAACAAACATTCAAACATGCGAAATTCACCGACAGGATGACCGCGATTATCGGCAATGAACCTTTATTGATCTTCGCTCTGGTGGCTCCCCAAAGGGAAAGCTGTGATGTGGCACCTAGGGTAGCTATGGAGCCCCTTCTCCGCGACCCGAACTGGAGAGTTTATGAATTCTTCCGGTTCGAGGCTAACTGCAGATGTAGTTCGTAATATTCAGACGCGAAGAAGGCATGGAAAATTGCACAGGGCACGACTCGTGACCAAAGGCACGAGTCGTGACGTTGATCTGCACAACTGCAACAAAGGGCACGAGTTCTATCACGACTGAATGGAGCAGGGCACGACTCGTGACAGCTAGCACGAGTCGTGATGGCGGCGAATTTTCACAGATTTGTTTCTTTTTTCAGTTTTAAACAATTACTTTAACGGTATTTTAAGGAATTAATATTCCGTCTTTTTAATTAGGGTTTTTAGTAGGTTTTTAGCTCTAGAATGTTCTTTTCTTTATTATAAATAGTTGCATTAGGAATTGTATTAAAAAGAGAGTTGAATTTTGATAAATTATTTTGATTGCTTTGCAATTGTGTGTCTTTATTGACTTGTTGAAGGTGGATTCCTTCGAGAAGGTGGATTCCTTCTGTTATTCGAGCTTCTCATCTAGTGTTAATCTTGCCAAACCCTAATTCAATTGTTGATTCAATTCGAATTGGGTCAAATAGTTGTTGATTCAATTATTTGCCTATCCTTTTTTTAATTTCCGCTGCAACTCGTTTACATCAGTTGATATCAGAAATAAGACGATCCAAGGGTTCTCCGACGAAGTGATGATTAATAATGGTGGAGGAGACCATTATGCTATTTTTGAAGACATCAATGTTCGTCCAACACATGCTCGACAACAAGAAGAATATTTCTTTGCAATGGAGGCAATATTTGCAGAGAAGGGCTACAATCAGGATCAACAGCTGCATATATCCGATTCAGAGGATAATCGGATTGCTAGGGATAAATATTGGGCGAATTCTGATTTGTTTTATTCTAAAGCATGTTTTTGTTCCACGCGAATTCGACGATTGGAGGCGAAATTATCCACTGAGATTAGGCGTGTGGAGGAAGCCAAATCAACTCCAGACCCAAAAACTTTGAACGAAGATTTCAAGGGAGATGAAGATCTTGATTTCAAGGGGGGGAAATGTTATGGAGGAAGCCAACACGAATCAAGACCCGGATATTATAACTGGCAATTTCGAAAGAAAAGAGGTTAGTAATAATTTTATTCCTATGGTTGAAGATTCAGTTCCAAATCTTGAGGAAGAAGAAATTCTTTGTGATCTAGAGGACGCTTTGATTCATATGGAGGATGGGGAGGACGGTCAACGAACAGATGGGATTGATAGTTTTATTTTATATCCGGACAAAATTGGTTTACCTCAACTTTTGCTAAAATGGCGAATTTACTCAAAGTATTTATTTCGTTGGAATGGGTCGTTTCAGAGATCGGACGAGGGATGTAGTCCGTAATATTCAGACGCGAAGAAGGCATGGAAAATTGCACGGGGCACGACTCGTGACGTTGATCTGCACGACTACAACAAAGGGCACGAGTCGTATCACGACTGAATGGAGCAGGGCACGACTCGTGACAGCTAGCACGAGTCGTGATGGCGGCGGATTTTCGCAGATTTGTTTCTTTTTTCAGTTTTAAACAATTACTTTAAGGGTATTTTAGGGAATTAATATTTCGTCTTTTTAATTAGGGTTTTCAGTAGGTTTTTAGCTCTAGAATGTTCTTTTCTTTATTATAAATAGTTGCATTAGGAATTGTATTAAAAAGAGAGTTGAATTTTGATAAATTATTTTGATTGCTTTGCAATTGTGAGTCTTTATTGACTTGTTGAAGGTGAATTCCTTCGAGAAGGTGGATTCCTTCTGTTCTTCGAGGTTCTCATCTTTTAGGTGTTAATTTTGCCAAATCTTAATTCGTGGATTCGAATTGGGTCAATTAGTCATTGTTTCGATTAATTTCCTATCCGGATACTATTTCTTTTATTCCGCTGCAACACTTTACATCAAGTGCGAAACCACTGATGCGACGCCACAAGATTACACGAGAAAATAAAAGCGTTTTCCGGCAATGAAACCACTGATGACGCCACAAAATTACACGAGAAAACCAAAGCATTTCCCGGCAATGAAACCACTGATGACGCCACAACTTTTGGGGTCTCACAAAGATGAATAGTTGGCTTTGTATGAACTGGATACCTATATCACAACACAAACAAAAAGCACCGTTAGAGACATCCTCCTACAGTATTCTGTGCTTTATTTTATGAGCCATCAGGTGCGGATTCGTGTCCTAGGTCAAAGGCTAATATCTCCAAAAGGACTGATGTCATCCAACTGCCCTCTCTTACTATATATACACTCATTTGACCTCTTGGGCAAGGTAAGTCACATTGTCTAAACCATAGCACACAAACACACTAAGACATTCTAAGTCTTATATCTCAGTTATCAAACCCTCAAAGGTCTTACTCTCACACCCGAGGGTCTGAATCAGAATCAACTCCGACTTGGTCTCTAACATTGCTTATTGTTTGTGTTGTGATCTAGGTATCCAGTTCATACAAAGCTAGCTATTCATCTTTGTGAGACCCCAAAAGTTGTGGCGTCATCAGTGGTTTCATGGCCGAAAAACGCTTTTGTTTTCTCGTGTAATCTTCTATCTTGTTAAAACAAAATGAATTTAGTAGAACCCCGAGTGGGTAGATGTCACTCTGTGCTCTTGACACACGGGGTTGGTACTAGTATATATTAACTCATTTACTTACACATTTAACCCACTTGCACGACTCTTAGCAGACTTTCACATTTTTGTTCTTCATGCCCCCTACATTTTCATCAACATCTCCATTTTCATGACCTGCTTCTTCATTTTCTCTCTCCTCCAATTTACCAAGTTAAACAGTGTTTCTTCATACTGTTCATGAGGAATTCCAATACTCCCTAGGGTTCCGTCCCAAAATAAGTTTTTTTTTTTTTTATCAACTATTGATTTTTGACTAAAAATTATAAAAATCATTATCTTTATGGAATTTTAAAAGTAGTTATTGATATTATCTTTAATGATGCATAGTGACAATTTTAAGAACTTTCATGAGACTTATTTTGGGATTGAAGGAATAGATATTGACTAGTTAGAGACTTATTTTGGGCTGCAAATTAAAGTTCTGCAAATTAAATGCTGAGTTGCCTGTTAATATATTAGTGGAGTAGCATTAAATGAGTGGATTTTCTGGTTTGGAAAAGATTGCATTTGATAAGGAAAAATGGGATTGTTTTTTGTTATGAGACACCCATAATGAAAGAAAAGAAGTAACATTTGTTATAATTTGTTATAAGACGGAGGGAGTATAATTTTAAAGAATAACATTTGCAAGTTGATTGTTGGAATATACTCCCTCCGTCCCATTATATGCTTCACTCTTTTGAGAAATCACGTAAATTAAGAAAAAAGGTAAGTGAAGAAAGTGTTGTGAGTGTAAAAGTAAAATATGAAAGAGAATGAGTGGAGAGAATAGTAAATTTGAAAAGTGTTGTGAGTATAAAAGTGAAATAAAAGAGAGAATGAGTGAGTGGAATAGTAAAGATTATTTGCCATTTTAGGAAAAGTAAAAACTTTTAACGGGACACTCATTTTAGCAAAAGGTGAAGCTTGAAATGGGACGGAGGGAGTATCTTTAAGCTTTGATATTCGCATATTTTCTTGACAAAGAAAGGAATATTATTATCCACGTCGAATTATGCCGAGCTGTCTGTGTCAGCACTAAAGGAACTGAGGGCATCACATGGGTGCTGGGGGGTGGGGGGGGGGGACAACAATCAATCAATTGTTCTTAACAAAGAAAGGAATACTGTTAACCTTACCGTCAAATTATGCCGAGCTGACTGTTTCTTAGTGGAACAGCACTAAAGCACTAAAGGAACTGAGGGCATCACATGGGGGGACAACAATCAATCAATTGCCAGCTTTTTACATCATAAAAAAAATTTTAAAAATCATTCAAACATTCAAGGTTTATATTTTTCTGCTAGATCTTCTTCGTTTAAACTTGGACATCTTTTGCTCATCAGGTCTCAAGTGAAATATTGTATCAAAGCAATTTTGATAATCAGGTTTTATTTTCTACTTTCGAAAAACCAATTTCAGTTAAATCCTTAATTTCAGCTTATAATGTACTATCAATGTCCCCAAATGAATGATCATCAAAAAATTTACTCTTAATCGAAAGCAAATTTGATACTTTTTTGTTCATTCATTTTCGGGACGGAGGGAGTATATGAATAAGTAATCTGAGGTCATTTCTATAGTCATCCGGTCGTCATCGGGGGAAGATTTTCGAAAGAACTCGTCTCCACCAATTTTTTAGTTGTTCACAACTTTGAAATTTTGCTTGATTCGTTTTAAATAACATATTTTTTGAAGAAATTTTCTAAGTTTAGCGTATGATTCCTCCACAATATCATTGCTACTTCTGATTTAGACAACTCAACGTGCACTCATACAAAACACTTATTTTTCTTTTTGAAATTGTATTTGCTTCAATTCTTTGATATCTTGGGTGTAGTTTATGATGATCTTCAACATGTGAACAGGAGAATTTGAGTAGCTGTGAAAATGGCGGCAGACTGTGCATTGGCAGTTGTGGGGAAAATAGCGGAAATGACGGTGGATCCAGTTGTGCGTCAATTTAGCTATATATTCTGCTACAAGCAGAAGATTCAAACTCTTGGTGAGCAGCGTGCTAAACTCGAAACAAGCCGTGCCGGGGTGCAGCTAAGCAAAGATGCAGCTGAGAGGAATTTGGAAATTGTTGACCCTACTGTGGAGTCATGGCTCAAGAATGTCGATGACATCACGAGAGAGGCTACGGAAGTTGATGAAGGTACTTCCAGTGTCAAAAAAGGGTGTCTGAATGGATGGTGCCCCAACCTGAAGCAGCGTTATATGCTGAGCAGGAAAGCCACAAAGCTTACTGTAGATATCCGTAACCTTAAAGTCGAGGCTGATAAGTATACCAAGTTTGCACACCCAGCAGTTCCGCAAGGAATTGTGCCTTCAGGGGTGGCATCTATATCACCCAAGGATGATGCTTTCAAGGGCTTTGCAACCAGAATAGCAACTATGAATAAAGTCATGGACGCGCTCAAGGATGAAACAATCAATTTGATAGGTATATCAGGGATGGGTGGTGTTGGCAAGACGACACTAGTGAAACAAGTTCTCGAGAAAGTGATAGCAGAAAGATTATTCAATGAATTTGCAATGGTCGTGGTGACTCAAAAACCTGATTTGATTAGGATACAAGGTGAAATTGCGGTAAAGCTCGGTTTGAAGTTTGATGATGGGTGGCCAATTGATGCACGAGCGAAGCGGCTTTGTGAAAGACTCAAAAAGGGTGGGAGGGCCCTTATAGTGTTGGATGATATTTGGGAAGGAATCAATCTGGGTGAAGTTGGAATTCCTGCTGGAAATGGTTGCAAAGTTGTGTTTACAACAAGAGTGGTACGTACCTGTACTGAAATGGCAGCTCAAAGGCACGTTGAGGTTCAGGTTCTATCCGATCAGGAAGCCTTGGATCTTTTCCTAGAGGCAGTCGGGGATTGCATAAAGAATGTAGATCTACGTGACATTGCAAAAGAGGTTGCAAAGGAGTGTGGACGTCTTCCTATTGCACTTGTAACTCTTGGCAAGGCACTTTCCAAAAGGGACAAGTATGAGTGGGAAGATACGTTGCTGAAGTTGAAGAATTCTTCTCCAATGTACGAGTACGCCAGGGTGGAATCATGTATAAAGCTGAGTTACAACTTCTTAGAAAGTCGCCGTCCAAATGCTCAACCATTGCTATTGCTCTGCAGCCTTTTCGAAGAAGACGAAAACATCAAAATTGAACAGCTGGTCATATATTCAATTGGGCTTGAGTTGTTTGACGATGTTGAGACTTTAGAAGACACAAGAAATAGGGTACTCACTTTAGTCAAAAACCTTAAGAGCTGTAATTTACTGCTTCAAGGCGACCTGGATAATGATCTGTGTGTGAAATTGCATGACGTTGTGCGAGATGTGTGCTTGATAATTGCATCAGATCCGCCTCACGCATATTTGGTACGGCATGACTTAAACTTAAAACAATGGCCACAGCATAATAAGCAGCTGAAAGCTCACACTGCCATCGCAATCAAGTCGGGCGCATTGAATGAGCTTCCCGGTGGCCTTGATTATCCAAATCTTAGGCTTTTGCAGCTCAAACTCAAGCATAAAAATATAAACATGGATAAGGACTTTTTTCAGGGGATGAGAGGGATACAAGTTTTTAGTTTTGATGGGGAGCGGAGATCTAATGTTACTCTGCCACCAACACTTCAACCATTGTCTAACCTGCAAGCATTGTCCCTAGAGTTTTGCATGCTTGTTGGGGATGCATCTTCAATCAGATGCTTAAAGGGATTGAAGATTCTCAGCTTTTTCGAATCTCAGCTTGATGAGTTTCCACGTGAAGTATGGGAGCTGAAAAATCTGAAGTTGCTCGATTTGAGGTTTAGCTGGAGCAGCCGTGACCTGAAAATCGGCAAGTTTGTGTTATCAGGCATGGATCAGCTAGAAGAGCTGTACATGGGTAATTATGAATCTTGGGCAGAGAATAGTGAGGAAAATAATGAAGAGAATAGTACAAGCATTACAGAGCTGAACTCACTTCCTTCCCTGACCACATTACAGCTTTTCGTATCCAACTCAATGATTCTACTAGAGTTGGAAGAATCTTTCTTTGAAAGGCTAAAAAGATTCCATGTTTCAATAGGTTTGAAATTCTCGAATTATTTACTTGAAAGATTGGCTTCATTTACTTCTTTTTGGCGGGAATATAGTGTCATAAGAAATACTATATCTCAGAGTGGCGATTTGAGTTTGCTTTCGCACACCAAACTCCATTCCTTAGTGAGGAAAACTCAATATCTTAAGTTGGATTGGTGTAAAGGTGAAGGATCGTTCATTGATGAAGCAGACTCAGCACGTTATGTCTTTCATAACTTGGAGACTTTAGAAATTAAGTCTATGAAGGATCTGACGGAGATAAGTAAAATTCCCTATGGATCCTTTCCAAAATTACAAGAGCTGAGCCTAAGATATTTACCAGCCTTGAGACACTTGTGGAGTGGTCCCATTCAACCTCCTTCACTTGGCAACCTTGGAGTTCTTCGCATAGACAGTTGTCTTTCAATTGAGTATCTCTTTTCGTCCTCCGTGGCTAAATGCCTGGTGCAACTCAAAGTACTAAATATAAGCTCCTGTTCTGAGCTGGAAGGAGTTATTTCCTACGATGGAGGAGATGACGCCAAAGAAATCGAAAAGATTGAGTTTCCAAAACTAAATTACCTGGAGCTTTCGGCTTTGTATACTTTGAAGAGCTTCTCCCAGGAGCGGGGCAATGAGGACTTGGAAGGCGATTGTGGCACAATACAAAGTCTGCTCAATCAACGGGTATGCTCTTCTTTTATTTTGATTTTTTCTTGGACTCTTAAAATTAGATTTTACAATTCCCCCCCCCCCCCTCACCACCACCACCCCCACCCCCCTCCCCCGTCGGGTAAAAAAAATTTAATCATTTTAAATTTATTTTTAATAACTCCCTACCCCATTCACAACCACCACCCCCTCCCCCCGTCGGGTCAAAAAAAAAAAAATTAATCATTTTAAATTTATTTTTAACAACTCCCCATTCCCACCACCACCACCTCCTCAAGGTCAAAAAATTATTTTTTTATTCATTTTAAAAAAAATGAATTATCATAGATTTTGTACAAAGTCTGCTCAATCAACGGGTATGCTCTTCTTTTATTTTGATTTTTTCTTAGTCTCTTAAAGTTGATTTAGATTCATTTTCTACAAACACTACACTTAAATTATCATAGATTCAATCTCATCTCTCTTTACTACACGGCTCTGTTTGGGGAAAAATGTTTTTCGGAAAACATTTTTCCCATTTTTCGGTGTTTGGTAAGTACCGAAAAATGTAGAAAATGTTTTCCGAAAAATATTTTTCGGAAAATATTTTCCCCACTTTTCTAAGTAAAATGGCTTACAAATTTTTTCTAAGTAAAATTTCCGAAAAATGGTAACACCCTCCCTCCCACACACACCTAATTTTTTATACACCCCCACGTTACCCACCTCACATAAACCAACCCTTACCCCATCCCCTCATAAAAAAATATTTATATTAAAATTGGATTTTACAATTCTCCTCCCCCCTCACCACCCCCACCCCCACCCCACCCCAAGCAATTTTTTATTCCTATTAAAATTGTTTTTTAACAACCCTCACCATCCCCACCAACCACCAACCCCCTCCCACAGTCAAACTTTTTTTACTCATAATTAAATTAATTTATTTTTTAACAACTCCCCTACCCAACCCCACTCCCCTACTCTCGGCTACCCACCCTACTTCACACCTACCCCACCACTACCCTATCACCACCCTAGCCTACCATCATCTTACCCTTTATATTTCCCCCACCACCCTATCCTACCCCTACCCTACCCTACCCCACCCCACACCCACCCACCTCACCCCTACTAATCCCCACCTCCTACCCCACCACCCCACCTCCATCACCCTATCCCACCCTATCTTTTTCAACTTATCTCAAATTGTGTTTTTATCGAAAAATATTTTCATTAAACGCATGAAAATATTTTCCTTACCAAACAGCCGAAAACATGTTTATCTCATTTTTCGGAAAACATTTTCATTTTTCGAAAAATATTTTACAGGAAATCATTTTCCGAAAATCGTTTTACGCGAAACAAACGGAGCCTTAAATTATCATAGATTTGATCTTATTTCTCTTTGCAGCTCACATCCTTGGTACTTGAATTTGGTCTATGAACGAATTCCTTTTTTTCTTAATTGTGCTTATATCCTTTGTACTTGAATTGAGTCTATTAATGCTTATTTTTTTAATTGTGTTAAAAGGTTGTGATAAGTGATTAATTTAAGCGTCATTTTTATGGGGTAATATATTCCCTCGACTATGGCCGTCTTGGGGGCTTCGTCGCTAGAATAAAAAATATCTTCTTGATTTATTTCCTTTGTTGTTTTGTCATTTTAATCAAGTCTCAGAATATCATCAACTTTTTTTCTTGTTCATATGACTATCATTGAGATTACCATTACTACGTTTATGCAATTTCACAGGTTAGTTTCCCGAACTTGGACAAGATGGTGATCCGATATTTAAGCACCCTCGAAAAGGTAGTGGGTTCTCAAATGCAAGATGGACCAGCCAACAAACTCAGAATCTTAGACGTATCCGAGTGTAAAAATCTCAAAAACTTTGTTGATTCACCAACATTACAAAATCTTGAAGATGTTAAAATATCTGAATGTAAATCAATGGAAGCAGTATTTGACTTGGAGGGTCTGAAAGTTGAGGGGGGAAATGCACCTTTCATATTTGATAGGTTGACAAGCATAAAATTATTAAATCTGTGTGGGTTAACGCATGTATGGAGGATGCCTCCCGAAAATATACAAGGCTTCCGAAACCTTAGAACTTTCAAAGCAAAAAGCTGCCACAAGTTGAGATATTTACTTACAGAATCAATGGCCAAAATGCTTGTGAATCTGCAAGTTCTAGAAGTTGAATTATGCAGTAATATTGTGGTCATGATAGAAGGAGATGATGAAGGTTGTTCCAGTGAACCAAGATCGAAGGAAAGCGTTGTTTTCCCTCAACTAAAGGTTCTACGACTTCGTTATTTACATGGCTTTACATCATTCTGCCCAAGCAAGTATTCTTTTGAGTTTCCACTATTGGATGAAGTTACAATCCGTGGCTGCCCAGAAATGAAGACTTTCTGTAGTGGAGCAGTGAATGCACCAGTGCTTGAAGAACCAGTTGAAGATCCAGAAGGAGAGCAATGGTTTTGGGAAGGTAACCTAAACAATGGCAATTACAGAGGGAGGTATGTATCCACATGTTCCTATACAAGCTCTAATATCTGTTTTTGTTCAGACTTCTTCCCGTTCTCTTTTTTTTTTTTTTGTTCGTCACAAGTAGCTTATCTTTTCTTTGGTCATTTCCTATATATATTTTTAAAAAGATTACCATATACAAACTCTGTATCATCTTGTTATCCAATGTTCAATCACAAGTTAAAAGAGTCTTTTTTTTATCAAGATTATAAAGCACAATTTTTTTTCTATGGGAAGCATTATTAAAATCATGACTCAACAGACAGTTACTTGAATAATGAGTCACTATCTAACTGAGAGATGTTTGAAGTTCACAAATAATAGGGAATGGCCATCCATTAACACTCCTGATCTGAAGGTTTCCAGATTCCGTATCTTCAATTATGGGTGTCAACTGATTGTATTTGGATAACCAGTTAATACCCGATAAAACCCGTTTTTATGATTGGGTACCTTTTGGATAAACTAATAAATATACATTTCAACGTGTTCCTAATGGTTAACCCATGCCAACTCCTTTTTTTTGCATGGATAAAGTGGGTGAGTTTTTGGGTTGGATTATAAAATTTCCATCCCACATGTGAAACCTCCTCTTCCTGTAAGTACAGAGCTACATACAAGTTGTACGTAGGACAAAAGAAAGTAAAGAATTTATGGACTTTATGTTCTGCAAAGTCCAAATTAGTACTCCGTATTATCTTGATTAGTATCAACCTTACACTCCATCAAAATGTGACTTATGTTTTCCTTGAAAAGTGGAGTGAAGGAGGAATTTTCTTGATTTATCACCCCTTTGATTGTATGTCTACCTTACTAGCCTTTGTTTTTGATACATACATACCTATCTTCTTGTTGCAGGACCAGAATAGCAACTATGAATGAAGTCATGGACGCGCTCAAGGATAAAAAGATCAATTTGATTGGGATATCTGGGATGGGTGGTGTTGGCAAGACCACGCTCGTGAATCAAGTTCTTGAGAAAGTGAAAGCAGAAAGATTATTCAATGGAATTGCAATGGTCGTGGTGTCTCAAAAACCTGATTTGATTAAGATACAAGGTGAAATTGCGGGAATGCTTGGCTTGAAGTTAACTGAAGAGTCAAGTAACGCACGAGCGGAGCGGCTTTGTGAAAGACTCAAAGAGGGCGGGAGGGCCCTTATAGTGTTGGATGATATTTGGGAAGGAATCAATCTGGGTGAAGTTGGAATTCCTGCTGGAAATGGTTGCAAAGTTGTGTTTACAACAAGAGCGGAACATGCCTGTACTGTAATGGCAGCTCAAAGGCACATTAAAGTTGAGGTTTTATCCGATCAAGAAGCATGGAATCTTTTCCAAGATGCAGCAGGAGATTGTGTTAAAAATGAAGATCTAGAAGACATTGCAAAAGAGGTTGCAAAGGAGTGTGGAGGTCTACCTATTGCACTTGTAACTCTTGGGAAGGCACTGTCAGGAAGGGACAAGTATGAGTGGGAAGATACGTTGCTGAAGTTGAAGAAGTCTTCTGGAATGGAAGAAAGGGTGAAGTCTATCTTTTCTTGGGTCAACACACAGTTACATGAATAACGAGTCACTATCTAACTGAGAGATGTTTGAAGTTCACAAATAATAGGTAATGGTCATCCATTAACACTCCTGATCTGAAGGTTTCAACGTGTTCCCAATGATTAACCGAACTCTTTTTTTTTCCATGGATAAAGTGGATGAGTTTTTGGGTTGGATTATAAAATTTCCATCCCACATGTGAAACCTCCTCTTCGTGTAAGTACAGAGCTACATACAAGTTGTACGTAGGACAAAAGAAAGTAAGAATTTATGGACTTTATTAGAAGCACAAAATACATCTTATTAAATGTTCTGCGAAGTCCAAATTAGTACTCCGTATTATCTTGATTAGTATCAACCTTACACTCCATCAAAATGTGACTTATGTTTTCCTTGAAAAGTGGAGTGAAGGAGGAAATTTCTTGATTTATCACCCCTTTGATTGTATGTCTACCTTACTAGCCTTTGTTTTTGATACTTACATTCCTATCTTCTTGTTGCAGGACCATGAAAGATGAGGAGGAGGAAGAGGATGAGGATGAGAGTGAGGGCAGAGAGAAGAGTGGCGATGATAGTAAGGATGATGATGCTGGTGATGCTGATGATGATGATGACGGTGAGGATGATGCCAAGGGCAAGAAAGAGTGATGATAGTATGGATGCTGCTGATGATGATGACGACGACAATGAGGATGATGCCAAAGGCAAGAAAGAGTGATGATAATAACGATGAAGAAGAAGAAGAAGATGATGATGGATGTATGATGCCTACTACCATGGCAGCATCAACAGATGGTGGAGCTACTAATTATGATGGTGGCAACGAAGATGGTTGTTTTCATGGTGGCTAGCTAGTATTGCTGGTTTGGTTTCCATTCTGAATAAGTTCATTATTTTAATGATCCTGATTTAAATCTTGAATGATATTTGATGACAATGTTGATTTTGATTTTCTCAACCTGTAATGTCTTCCTCCTGTGGGACATTGAATTACTGTTTCCTCGCCGGCTCAAGTAATTGTAGAAGATTGATCAAACTTCCCTACTGCTTGGTCGTCATGGATTCAAGATCATCTGCAGGCTATCGTATCTTCTTCTTCTTTTTTTTTTAAACATTTTGAGGTGGCACCTTTTTTTTTTAATGAGTCGCCTGGTTTCTGGCTCTTGATGAAGCTCTCACAGCATGTAATAAGAACATTTGGAACATGAATTATTTCAGTGAAGAAGTATGTGGACAAGAGAGGCGAAAAGATAGATCATTATGTTTGCAGAAATCCCAAAAAGTATTATTATCAAAATAACGCCCATTATTGCATTGTATGTTTTTGATTTCACGTTTGAATTGAGTGCAAATTAACGCACGAAAAGATGGGAACGTGGAGTACACATCAGATTTATTAGCAATAGGAAAAGTCCAAAGGAATTTAGTGTAATCGTCCAAAAAGAAAACATAATAGCAATGACCAGCAGAACTTAAAACAGGAGATGTCATAAATCACTATAAATAATGTCAAAAGGCATTACAGTAGTAGATTGAGAGGGAATAAACGGAAGACAAACATGCTTTCCTAAAGCAAAAGCATGACAAATATGAGAAACACTAGACTTCTTAAAATCTATAAAATTATTTCTTCTTAGAGACTCCACAATCGGTGCGCTAGGATGACCCAACCTCTCGTGCCATTTTTCAGGAGACACAGCAACAAAAGTAGAAGGAAAAGAAGCAGACTCGGAGGTGACAGGACCACAGACTGGAATAAGGTTCTTAACAATCTTAGGAACATGAAGCACGTTATGAAGAGATAAGGGGGGAGGGGAGATGCAAGAGTTGTGTGCCCGTAATCATGTATAGGAACTTTATAACCATTGCCTACGACTATACCATGATGAGTGCTCGTATTGAAATAAGGTGTGAGAGTACCTGAGTACCTGACGAAGATGTCATGTGTGAAGTTGCCCCGGTGTCCATGAGCCAGTTTGGTGGAGGTGGAGAGAGTCCCAAAGTGTGTATCGCAGCCTCTATGTCCGTAGGAGCAGAAGGATCTGTGGTCGTATAGGCTTGTGCTGGCCACTGGCCGAGGACTCCTGTTGGCTGCCTAGGCTGTGGAGGGTTTGGCCAAGGCCAAGGGGCCTGTTGTGCTGGATATGGGCAGGGAGGCACGACCCAAGGCCACCCCAGCCGTTTCCCCAGGGCTGTTGTGCTGCAGGTTGTCCAGCCAGTGTCCAAGCAAGTTGCCACTGAGGAGTACCAGACCCATTACGATTTCCTCCCCCTTTATTATTCTTACCACCGCCCTTATGCTTCCCATTGTTCTTAGGCTGTGCTAGTGGAGGTGTAGCAATTGGTGCAGGAGAAAAATGAGAAAGTGGCGAAGGAGGCAAAGAAGCAGTAACACAGACCATCATAGCAGCGGCAGTGGCGGCTTTCTTCTGCAATCCTGCCTCCTCGAGCGTAACCATTGACCGTGCCTGGGAAAATTGTGGAAGAGGGTCACGTTGTCGAAAAAGTGTAGCCACCCCAATATACGCCTCGGATAGGCCAGCCACCATCTGTAAAACCAAACGATCATTTGAAACAGGGGCACCCACATCCTTTAGTTGATCAGAAAGTTGCTTCAAGTGTTGACAATAAGCCGAGGCATTAGGAAACGACTCCATCATCGTGTGGGAGAATTCTTGTTCAAGGGTGACAGCCTAGAATTCTGGTTATCCTGAAAAATATCAAGAAGGCGTTCCCAAGCGGACATCGCCGTACAATTGGGTTCAAGAATCGTGTTGAGAAGATCAACAGAGATTGTGGAGTGGATCCATCGAAGGACCGTAGCATCAAGCGTATCCCACATCTCAATTTCCTCGTCAGTTGTCGGCACCTTTTTCTTTACCTGTAGTCGGTTTGACTATGTGATGAAGAACTCGAACAGAGTGAGCATGAACCCTAAATAGTTCAGCCCAGGTTGCATACCGAACATTCTCTAGTTCCAAGGTAACTGCAACATGATTCTTGATGTTAGAAACAGCAAGGGTATGATGGAACGAGAACTTGGGGGAAGAAGAAGAAGAAACCATTGAAAGCGGCAGATAGAAAGAAGAAAAGGTGCACCGGAAAAATAAAACCTATAGCTATAATACCATAATAGAATTATGGTATTAGAGCTATATAAAGTTTGGTCTGTAAATGGTCTGATGGTTCGTAAAACTAGGGTTTCAAGTTGTACCCTTCGACATTGTTTTGGTTCAAAGGGTTGAGCTCTGAAACCCAAAACATCTCTCAATCGACAAATTATGCTTCTTTGATTGGAAGATGAAGTTCGGAATTTCTAAACCTCAAAGCCCAAATATCGATTTTCCACGGATCCTGATTTATGAAATGTACTTTTGAACTATGGTGGACAACAATCATTGCACACTTCATTCCACTCACCGGCGATGGGAAATTTTCGTCGATGGGGTAAGGAAAAGGATGGACGCTGGCGGCCGGAGAAAATGGAGAATGGGGTTGGGGACGATGAACTTGGTTTGGGTTTGGTTTGGGTTTAAATTGGGGTTGGGTTATTTTAGGGGAAAGATTGTTTGTTGATTTTGATCCTCCCCGTCATTTAATAAAAATTACATTTAACCCATAAGAACTAATACCCGTTTCAAACCAATCAATTTTGTCAATTACGTGCAAATCACGTGTGCCTTAACTGATTTTACAAACGAAATTCGTCAAAAAGCCCTATTTTACAAACAAAGTGACAAGTCAGCCCCTATTTCGCTAAATTTTGAACGTCAGGCCCCGAACTGATACCACTCGGTGGACGTTAGACCATATTTTGTGGTTTACCGTATAATTAAACTATAAAAGGTGAAATAGTCTTATAAATCAATTATAAGAGCGGACTGGTATTTGATCAAAAATAAGAGCAGCGTGCTTCATTCAGCTGTCAAGGGTATTCTGGTCCTTAAATGTTGAGGGTCTTTGTGGGCCTTATGTAAGAAGCTCATTTTTAACTGGTTAATCATGATTTTAATTCGGTGATGAATGAGTTTTTATTTTATTGAATACTTTTATACTTGATTATTTCTTTGTTCTCAATCATTTGTTATTTGATTTATGTTTTGTTTTGTTTACAGTGGTTATATGATTTTAATACAAGAAACAGAGAACAAATAGGGTTAAATGAAGTATTTTTGGGAAGGCTAAGGACCATTGAACATAATCTGAAGAATTCAGTGTTTAGTTTGTAATTTTTGAGATTAAAGTAACCAAACTAAAATTATTCTTAGTCCAATGATTGATCTAAATACTAGAAAGTCTAATGACCTATATATAATTTCAAACTTTCAGTGACTAAAATATAATTTTTAGTTTTGGACTTGTGTCGGTCCATGCATGTGTTTACATTTATTTCTTTATTTAAGCGAGGGGTGTTTAGGGGATTATCAAAAAGCTATTTTCTAAAATTAGATTGTGTATGGCCCGTAGGATTATAGGGTTCGTTGTCCTTTGCTATTACCTAAAAATAATTACTATTATTTATCAAAATATATGAAAGGCCCTTTGTTGATATGCAGATGATTAGACAGCTATGATTTGGCTTAGCTGTCAGATGATAGTTGAATTGTGCAGCGGAATAAGAGAGGCTTGAAATAATGATAGGACAAGGAACACAAAGAAATAATGCAAGTGTGTGAATGTGATTGCAAAAATGTAATAACACAGAGAATTTAAAGTGATCTCGAGTTCACTCCTCCTACATCCACCCCCACCGTCAATCTTGACAAGTGAGATCAATTTTATTATAATCTTTAATCAACAAAAATTACAAATGATTGATTCAGGCAAGTTCCTTGAACTTCCTCTTCCTAATTAGTACAATCAACTAGGATACACTTAAAGTACGCCTTAAGTGTTTTTACAACTCAAGTACGGTCTCAAGATTTTACAAAACAAACAATACACTCAAAGTACAATCTTGAATGTTTACAAACTAATTCTACACCTAAAGTACGATCTTAGGATTTTGGAATTTGTGAATTAACACACTAAGGGGTGTTTTGTTGATGAGGCGAGAGGTTTTGGGGTGAGGGTTTTGGTTTGGAACGGGGTTTAAAGGGTAGGGATTGGTGAGTGTGTGTGTGGATTACAGGAGGTGTGTGTGGGTGTAAGGGAAAGGTTTTGGACTGTGAAAAAGAGTATTTTTCAAGGGTTGGTTTGTGTAGAGGATGAACTTCTCTATTTATACCCTTCAATGTAGCCGTTGGAATATGACTCGTAGCTACATTAATGAGCCTTGACCGGTCTTTGCCCCACTTGTCCACTCGCAGGTCTTTATGAGCCGGCTTGAGCTGTGGCTTGAACTGAGAGCTTCCAGAAGGTCTTCAGTGGTCTTCATTGGTCTTCAATGGTGAACTTGACAGCTGTGAAGATCCAGGTTCCACTTTGGTTGAGATTGTGGTAACAGAGATTGAGACAAAGTGATGGCTATAAGAGGAATGAAGGCATGCGTCGAGATCATACAAGGCTTAGCTATCAGAGATGTTCTCTAATAAGGACTGAGATGCACTTTGATGATCTTGATGGCTTAGAGAGTGAATATGATTCATGTTTTTGATTGATTGTAATCATTGTATATAACAGAATCATATTTATCAAACTCATAGCTGTCAGATACACTGAGGAATGAATATGAAGTTTGATTTGGTCAGTTATGGACTTAGCTGTCAGAGCAAAGGATCATGACTGACAGTCTTCCTCTTTTGATATAAACCCTATTCTATATATATATATATATTCCTTTATCAAAACCAACTAACTAAGACATTGATCAAAGTTAGGTCCTAACAATATATCTTTTTTTTTTATAATTAGGAAAGTGAATTATAAAAGTATTTAATGAAGTAGTCTAAAACCCTATTTTGCAAACAAAGTGACAAGTCAGCCCTATTTCGCTAAATTTTAAACGTCAGGCCCCGAACTGGTACCACTCTGTGGGCGTTAGACCCTATTTTGTGATTTACCGTATAATTAAACTATAAGAGGTGAAATAGTCTTATAAATCAATTATAAGAGCGGACTGGTATTTGACCAAAAATAAGAGCAGCGTGCTTCATTCAGCTGTCAAGGGTATTCTTGTGACGACCCCAACCCTAGGCACTTATTTTAAATATTAAATTATATGCTTTTAATATTTATGTCATCTTTATGTGTTCAATTATGTCTCTAAATTCTTAAATTAGGATAAATTGGGTGAAAAGTAAATTGAGGAACTTATGAGAATTTATTGGACATTAAATAAAGAAACTAGGGGAAATAATAAAAATGGGAAAATGCTAAATAAGATGGGGAGGTTAAATGAGTAGGATGAATTAATGGGATAAGGTTTATTTTAAATTAATTTGGGTAGGATGAAGCCTTGGATTAATTCCCCATGGGGGGCCAAATTACTCCCTTTCCCCTCCTTGTGCCAAGTGTCCCCTCCCCATCACCTCTCTTACTACCCTTCCCCTCCCTCTCCTTCATTTACACAAAATTAACTAGAGAAAGCTTAGAGAGAGACCTCCATTGAAGCCTTGCCCAAGCTTTGAAGTCAATACATTCTTCATCAAAATTCAAGTCTAAGAGCACTATTAAAGTGGGATCATCTAGAGGAAGCTATCTAGCTAGAAAGATCAATCTTCCCTTCTAAAATCCATGTGAGTTGTTATGATTCCTTTTGGGAGTTTGTAATTATAAACTTTATTTTCTACGTTAAAAACCAATACCTTTTGTAACTAAACAGTTGATTGTTTTCAAAGTTAGTTATCTCCTCCTCCGATGTGGAGTTGAGTGGAGTTCTTTTGAAATGTTATATTATTAATGCTTATGTTTGAAAGTCAAAGTAAAGTTTTAAAAGTTTAGTGTTTTTGGGTTAGTTTGGGGACGCACCAACTCGGGACACGTGTAGGTTCCGGGTCGGGGTCCTCACAGTTGGTATCAGAGCTCGGTTAGAATTCTTGGGTAGAGTCTAGCTGAGTGAGAGTGTGTGGTAACTGACGTCGAGTGTTTAATGCAGGAGTTTGTTGTAATGGCGGGAAATGAAGGTGATCCGAATCTGGGTTTGGGTAATGTTGGCAATCCAAATGCCGAGATGATGGACATGTTCCGAGGGTTCCTTCAAAGATATGGCAACTCGTAATCGAATTTGAATCGAATCTAGGCACAAGGGCAACATGGGTTGGAGAAGTTCGTGAAGATGTCTCCTCCTAGCTTCAACGGAGATCCGGATCCGGTGAAGGCCGAGAGGTGGCTTCGAGGCTATGAACAAGATTTTCGCAGCTATGGAGAGTACGGATGCGGAGAAAGTGAGATGCGCCGTTTTCAAATTGGAAGGACCAATGAGCATTGGTGGCAAGTGGTAAAGGATGGTTGGGACCGAGATTTGACACCGCGGGACGTGGGAGAACTTCACGCTCGAAGTTCCGAGATCATTTTGTGCGATGGTTACTAGAGACAAGAAAGAAGGCGAGTTCCCCGAAGCCGGGAGCAAGGGACCATGACGATAGCGCAGATTCGGCTAAGTACACAGAGTTGGCCCGATATTGTCCCCATTTGGTGCCGATGAGGAGAGGCGAGTTTACCGGTTTGTGAAAGGTTTAAGAGTTGAGTTTCTGGAAGCGATTGTTGACGCATAACTTCGCCAATTTCCAAGCGGCGGTGAATATGGCGACCGGATTGAGAACGACATAGAGGAGCATCGTGGTAAGAATGAAGGAGGAAACAGGAACAGATTTCGTGGTCAAGGATCGGGACGAGAATAGAGTGCGGCCAGGGACTTTCACCCCGGGAGCAAATCGAGGAGGTCGTGTGGCGGCTCCGGCAAATCGTGCGACTTCCGGTCAGCTTGGGACAACATGTGGGTTTTGCAAGAGGATAGGGCATTCCGAAGACAAATGTTGGAGCAAACAAGGCAAGTGTTTGGAGTGTGGATCGCCGGGCCATTTCAGGAGGAATTGTCCCGAGGATTACGAGAATAAGCAAGCGACGGGTACCGGATTCGGGGTCAAGGTAGTGGTGTGAAGAGAGATGTTGATGGGAAACCTAAGGATAAAGTCCAAGGTCGTGTGTTTGCTTTGGAGTCGAGGAGAGGTCGATCCTAATGCTCGTCATTAGAGGTATAGTTCTGTCTCAGGAGTTAAGGCCCGCATTCTTATAGATCCCGGTGCTTCCCATTCATTTGTGGCGTCTCATTTTGCATTCTCATTGCATATCTTGCCCGAATCTATGCCTTATGTGTTAGAGGTCTCTACTCCTATGGGAGAGAGCCTTGAATCTTCTTTGATATACCGTGGATGTGATGTGACTATATGTGGGCATGTATTCGGTGGATTTGGTCGAGTTACCAATCCGTGATTTTGATGTGATCCTTGGTATGGATTGGTTGAGTCGGTGCCATGCTTTGGTAGACCGTCGTAGGAAGCGAGTCTCATTTGCTATGCCCGATGTGCCTACATTTATATTTGATGCCGATAAATCTATGTTCGGGTTACATGTTATTTACTGCCTTAAAAGCTAGAAAGATGATATCTAAGGGGTGTACGGGTTACTTAGCTTATGTGGTAGATTCCAATAAGAAGTCTCCCGAGTTAGCTCATGTTCCTTGTGAATGAATTTAGTGATGTGTTCTCTAGTGAGTACTCTATGCCTCCGGACCGTGAGATAGAGTTTTGTATTGACTTAGTACCCGCACCGCTCCTATCTCTAAAGCACCCTATAGAATGGCTCCTACGAGTTAAAAGAGTTGAAGGTCCAATTGCAAGAATTGTTAGACCGAGGTTTTATTCGTCCTAGTGTGTCTCCGTGGGGAGCACCGGTCTTGTTTGTTAGGAAGAAGGATGGTACCTTACGATTGTGTATTGACTATCGTTTGTTGAACCAAGCCACCATTAAGAATAAGTATCCTCTTCCGCATATAGATGATTTGTTTGACCAACTCCAAGGTTCCGTTATCTACTCAAAGCTTGACTTGAGAAGCGGATACCATCGATTGAAGATTAGGCCGGATGATGTTGCTAAGACAACTTTCCGTACTAGATATGGTCATTATGAGTTTGTGGTGATGCCGTTTGGGTTGACTAATGCTCCAGCCGTGTTTATGGATATGATGAACCGTGTCTTCAAGCCTTATCTCGATAGTTTTGTGGTGGTCTTTATTGATGATATTCTTGTGTATTCTAAGTCCCGGAAGAGCATGAGAATCATTTGAGGATTGTCTTGTCCGTTCTTCGTGAGAAGCAAGCTTGTATGCTAAGTTCAAGAAGTGCGAGTTTTGGCTTGAGCGATTTCTTTCTTGGGCATGTTGTGTCGAGTTCGGGGATTTCCGTGGATCCCGCAAAGATTGAAGTCGTGGTTAATTGGAAGCAACCTTCGACCGTGACCGAAGTCCGTAGTTTTCTTGGTTTGGCGGGGTACTATCGGAGGTTCATTGAGGGGTTTTCCGGATTGCTACTCCGTTGACTAGGTTGACTCGGAAAGATGTATTGTTTGTGTGGGATTCCAAGTGTGAAGCAAGTTTTGATGAATTGAAGAAGAGGTTGACGACGGCTCCGGTTCTTACCCTTCCGAGTGGTTGCGAGAATTTTGTTATTTATAGTGATGCCTCGAAGGCGGGTTTGGGATGTGTGTTGATGCGGAATGGGAAGGTTATTGCGTATGCCTCTAGGAAGTTATCACCGGCGGAACGAATTATCCTACTCATGATATGGAATTGGCGGCGATTGTATTTGCGTTGCATAAGTGGAAGCATTATCTTTACGGAGCGAAATTCGAGATTTTCACCGATCATAAGAGTTTGAAGTACCTATTTACCCAAAAGGAGTTGAACAACCGGCAAAGAAGATGGTTAGAGTTTTTGAAGGATTTTGATTGTGTCATATCCTATCATCCGGGGAAGGCCATTGTGGTGGCCGATGCGATTAGCCGAAAGGCGTATGTGACAGCCTTGAGTTCTCGGGAGTTGAAGAGTGAAGTGATAGTTGCGAATGTTCGAGCCGTTCCGACATTGTATGGTGATTTGAAGGAAGCTCAACAAGAAGATCCGGAATTGAAGAAAATTTGTGATCAAGTGCAAGATGGGAAAGCCGGGGATTTTGCTTTGAATCGAGATGGGATTTTAACTTTCCAAGGGAGAATTTGCGTTCCGTTATCGCCGGAAATTAAGAAGCGTGTTTTAGAGGATGGCCATAAGTCCAAGTTTGCGATTCATCCGGGAAGTACCAAAATGTATCAAGACTTGAAGCGTGGGTATTGGTGGAATGGTATGAAGAGGGAAATAGCGGATTATGTTTCTAAGTGTTTGACTTGTCAACAGATCAAGGCAGAACATCAAAGACCGGCGGGACTACTTCAACCATTGGATATTCCGGAGTGGAAATGGGAAGGGATCTCGATGGATTTTGTTTCGGGTTTGCCTCTCACCGCAAAGAAGATGGATGCTATATGGGTTATTGTGGATCGGTTGACGAAGTCGGCTCATTTTCTTCCGGTATCAACCAAGTTTTCGTTAGAGAAGTTAGCTCAGTTGTACTTAAAGGAGATTGTAAGACTTCACGGAGTTAGGTTAGTATTGTTTCCGATAGAGATCCGAGGTTTACATCTAGATTTTGGAGAGCATTGCATGAAGCTTTGGGTTCTAAGTTATGTTTTAGTACGGCATTTCATCCTCAAACCGATGGTCAGTCCGAGAGAACTATTCAGATACTTGAGGATATGTTACGAGCTTGTGTGATGGATTTCCAATTATCTTGGGAGGATCATCTACCGTTAGTCGAGTTTGCTTACAACAACAGTTATCAGTCTAGTATTGAGATGGCTCCGTATGAAGCATTGTATGGTAGGAAGTGTCGATCTCCGATGTGTTGGGACGAGGTTGGTGAAGCGAGACTTTGGGGCCCGGATTTGGTTCGAGATTCTACGGAGAAGATCAAGGTGATTCGGGATAGATTGAAGACGGCTCAGAGTAGACAGAAAAGCTACGCCGACAATAGAAGGCGGGATTTATCATTTCGGGTTGGTGACTTTGTATTCTTGAAGGTCTCTCCGAGGACGGGGATTAAAGGTTTGGGAATAAGGGTAAGTTGGCTCAGAGATTTGTAGGACCGTTTGAGATTCTAGAAGATAGGGGAATTGGCTTACCGGTTAGCGTTGCCTCCGTCTTTCTCTTTGCTTCATGATGTGTTTCACGTTTCTATGCTTAGGAAGTATTGTCATGACCCCTCCCATGTTTTGAGCTCTCCTCCCGATGATGTCCAAGCGGACATGTCGTATGTTGAAGAGCCATTAAGAGTATTAGAATTCCAAGTTAAAGAGTTGAGAACCAAGAGTATTCCGATAGTGAAAGTCCTTTGGAAGAATCACACCGTAGAGGAAGCAACGTGGGAGCTAGAGTCGGAGATGAGAGCGAAATACCCGTGGTTGTTTGAAAATCCAAGTAAGTTTCCTTTTTAAAATTCGGGTCGAATTTTCTTTAAGGGGGAGTGAGTGTGACGACCCCAACCCTAGGCACTTATTTTAAATATTAAATTATATGCTTTTAATATTTATGTCATCTTTATGTGTTCAATTATGTCTCTAAATTCTTAAATTAGGATAAATTGGGTGAAAAGTAAATTGAGGAACTTATGAGAATTTATTGGACAATAAATAAAGAAACTAGGGGAAATAATAAAAATGGGAAAATGCTAAATAAGATGGGGAGGTTAAATGAGTAGGATGAATTAATGGGATAAGGTTTATTTTAAATTAATTTGGGTAGGATGAAGCCTTGGATTAATTCCCCATGGGGGGCCAAATTACTCCCTTTCCCCTCCTTGTGCCAAGTGTCCCCTCCCCATCACCTCTCTTACTACCCTTCCCCTCCCTCTCCTTCATTTACACAAAATTAACTAGAGAAAGCTTAGAGAGAGACCTCCATTGAAGCCTTGCCCAAGCTTTGAAGTCAATACATTCTTCATCAAAATTCAAGTCTAAGAGCACTATTAAAGTGGGATCATCTAGAGGAAGCTATCTAGCTAGAAAGATCAATCTTCCCTTCTAAAATCCATGTGAGTTGTTATGATTCCTTTTGGGAGTTTGTAATTATAAACTTTATTTTCTACGTTAAAAACCAATACCTTTTGTAACTAAACAGTTGATTGTTTTCAAAGTTAGTTATCTCCTCCTCCGATGTGGAGTTGAGTGGAGTTCTTTTGAAATGTTATATTATTAATGCTTATGTTTGAAAGTCAAAGTAAAGTTTTAAAAGTTTAGTGTTTTTGGGTTAGTTTGGGGACGCACCAACTCGGGACACGTGTAGGTTCCGGGTCGGGGTCCTCACAGTTGGTACCAATATTTCTTGATTTGAACTAGGATCGTTTAGCAAGTTGTTGGCCACTTATAATTGGACACTCCCACTTGGTAATTGAACTTGAACCTTCACTTAGGCCTTGTATCCTTGTATATGGAATTTGTAGGGTAGGTTAATGATCCCTCATTTCCTTACTTGATGTTATATATCTTGTTGTTGATATTGTTTAGTGCATTCATAAATTGTTGCACTTTGATATTGATTGGGCATGAGTATATATTACCATGTAGCTATTATTTATCCCTTTTGTGGATTTTATGCAAGTATCTATTATGTGCTTGATATGTGTGAGTCAGCTGACGTTGGGGTATAACGAGAATCACGATCAATTATGGAAGTGTGACCTAATGTGATCGGATTATGTTATATTCGCGGACCGTCCCCTCCCCGCGGCCACGGGTTGGGGTTATAGCGTACATGTATTGAGCCAAAAGCCTTACAGAGTTGCTGCTACTGTCTTATATGGTTCCACAAAGCGGGTCTTATAAGACGTGAGTATTGCTTAAGCGGCTCAGCTGTAATTGGAGTATTATTATACCCAATGTTGTACGACTCTTTTGTTCGGACGGGAAAAGGTAAACTAAGGTAATGGAATGTGTTTATAGCTTTCCCAATGTGTTATGTGCGACTTGTTATATGTTGCATTTATTTGGCATATTCTTTTGCATCCATAATAGCTTGCCGAGATTTATTCTCACCCCTCTCCCTTACCTTGTTTTAGATCCCGAGACAGGGAGGACCGCCCAAGTAAGGACGGAAAGGAGTTTGGGCCGTGAGCATTTTGGGATATTGTCGGGGTACGTTAGGTTGGCGTAGAAATTATTTTGTCATGATTCCTTTTGGGAGTTTGTAATTATAAACTTTATTTTCTACGTTAAAAACCAATACCTTTTGTAACTAAACAGTTGATTGTTTTCAAAGTTAGTTATCTCCTCCTCCGATGTGGAGTTGAGTGGAGTTCTTTTGAAATGTTATATTATTAATGCTTATGTTTGAAAGTCAAAGTAAAGTTTTAAAAGTTTAGTGTTTTTGGGTTAGTTTGGGGACGCACCAACTCGGGACACGTGTAGGTTCCGGGTCGGGGTCCTCACAATTCTGGTCCTTAAATGTTGAGGGTCTTTGTGGGCCCTTATGTAAGAAGCTCATTTGTAAACGGTTAATTATGATTTTAATTTGGTGATGAATGAGTTTTTTATTTTATTAAGTACTTTTAGACTTGATTATTTCTTTGTTCATTTGTTATTTGATTTATGTTTTTTTTTTGTTTACGGTGGTTATAAGCTTTTAATACAAGAAACTGAGAAGAAATAGGGTTAAATGAAGTATTTTTGTGAAGGCTAAGGATCGTTGGACATAATCTGAAGAATTCAGTGTTTAATTTGTAATTTTTGAGACTAAAGTGACTAAACTGAAATTATTCTTAGTCAATGACTGATCTTAAATACCAGAAAGTCTAATGACCAATATATAATTTCAAACTTTCAGTGACTAAAATATAATTTTTAGTTTTGGACTTGTGTCGATCTAATGTCGGGTCCAGGCAGTGTTACGTACATTTATTTCTTTATTTAAGCTAGGGGTGTTTAGGGGATTATCAAAAAGCTATTCTAAAATTAGATTGTGTTTGGCCCGTAGGATTCTAGGGTTGATTGTCCAATTCTCTGTTCAAGATTACTAAGATGCCTAGACACCTATAAGTTGGGTATTGGAACTAGACTGCACTAATGTGGTTATGTCTTGTTCATCTTAATGTTCTAACTAGGATGAAATCCGTGCTACGCACGGGATACTTTTTAATTTATTATTAGTCATTTTTTGAGAGATTTTCTTTAGTTATTACCACATTAAATTTTTTTCTGTACGGATACTTTTAAATTTATTTATTTTTTAAATGTTTATGACTTTATTTTATCATAATATATTTATTTTGTTACCACTTACTCCTCCGGTCCCACCTCACTTAATACCTAAGAGGTGGATACAATAATTAAGGAAAAAAAATAAAATAAAGAAAATGTGTGGTAGAAAATAAAGAGAGAGGGAGAGAGAATGAGTGGGTTAATAGTAGGCTAGTTGAAAAAATTGTGTGGTGAAAAATGAAGAGAGAGAATGAATGGTTGAGACAGAATGAATATAAAATTATAAAAAGATTATCATTTTGAGAAGTCTCAAGTGAAGTGAAACGATCAAGTGAGGTGGAAGAGAGGGAGTATATTGTTTTACTTATTTTAAAGCATGATGAGTTTGCCTCTTCATTCTTCATGATGATCTAACATTAATTTCGTATCATACTATATTCATTTCATTTTAATTAAATTTAAAATAAGAGAATTTTGGTAGTCAGAAAACTTTTTTTGTCCAATGTTTCATCTTCTAAGACTTATTATATGCATATATACTTATTAAATGTTTTAACTTTTAATTTAGTTAATTCATAATTAAGAGACTTTTGATAAGCAAAATATTAATTTACCTACTCATTCATCTCCCTTTAAGATTTATAACACTAAAAAAATATTTAATTCATAATGAATCTATCTTTGAATTTTATATGACTTTTCATATTCAGTTCCTTTAAATTAAGTTACACTTCTAATGTTTCATCTTTTTAGACTTATTATATTCATATATATTTATTAGATGTTTTAATTTTAAATTTAATTCAATTTATATGTAAAGACTTTTGATAATCCAAATATTAAGTCATCTTATAATTCATGTCATTTAAAGACTTGTTGCATAATTAAAGTAGAATTAATTCATAGTGGATCTAACATTTGATTTTAAAAGACTTATCATATTCAATTAATCATTAAAATTAGTTTGCATCTTTTAGGGCTTATTATATGAACATATATTTATTGCATGTTGTAATTTAATCTAATTTGATTCATAAATAAAAGACTTTTGATGATCCAAAGTCAACCACTCATTCATCTTTCTTTAAGATTTATATCATAAAATTTTTTTAAAAAAATATGGATCAATCAGTAATTTATATGAGTGGTTTTTTTTCATTAAGTTTTATCTTTATAGTATAAAGTAATAATTTTTTCATGGATCAATCAGTAATTTATAAATATGGAGAGGACTTTTTGTAAAGTTTCATATGGTCGGATAGAAAGTATATATGTGTCTATACAAACTTAATTTATATAATTAAGTTGATATTTATAATAAAAATTATAAATTAAATATATTGAATAATTGCCTCTCTAAGTATATAAAGACAAATGAAGTAAATTATATATTTTCATCCAGAAAATTGGATCACTAAACAATAAAAATTTTAAGAAAAAAAATTATAATAACATAAAAATAAGAAAAAGTTCTAGTTGAAAATGGATGTGAAGTTCATATAACTTGGTAACTCATTTTTGCAACTTAATACTTGAAATTGTATTACATTGATATATACATAATTTGTATTAAAATCAACAACTCCAAAACATAATCTGGAGTAAAAGATAAAAGAATAAATTAAAATTAATTAGTAAAACATAATCAAAATATATAAAACATCAACGAAGACCAAAATTAACTCTCAAATAAAATTATGATAAAAAAGCAAATATATAGACATAGTAATTAAAAGGATAACTCACCAAAATGTAAAATAATTTTTTAAACTCAAATCAGAACTAAATTCAAATAAAAAATATCATAAAAATAACCAATTGGTAATATTCAAATCAATAAAAAAAATAAATTATGTCGGTCTTTTCAAGTTCTATAACGAATTTGTATAAATGAATCTAAGTACTTCACATACCTAAGAAGTTTGGTGGGTAAAGTTAAATCAAACTTATTCCGTCTTAAAATAAATATATTGTGTTTTTTTGATGAAGAGAACAAATAAATATTTATTTTGGACGGAGGTAATAGTAAAATAAAATGATAAGCGGAAATTCAATGAGATAATATATGCAAAAATTATAGAGGTGAAACTTACTCAAATGATGCATTTTTTCTCAATCAATCTAATGTATTATTTCTCATCAAAATTTGTCCAAGAACTATCTTCCCAACCTAAAGGAAAAGAAACAAAAACAAAATTGTGAGTGATGATGCCAAAATCGTCAACACAGCCCAAATCCAAGCGTTGAATGCTCCGGCGATTGCAAGGCCTGAAAATAAGAGAAAACACGTAAACTAAGCCGGGGCGGATCCGGCTAAAGGCCCTCCGGCGTGAGAGTAAGTTCACGGTTGATATTAGAGAAATCAAATTGACAGAGTTTCTCCAATGTAAAAAGTAACGTACCGAATGATGAGCCATGGGGCTTGTATTTATAAGAATGGATAGGTAGAATCCATGTTGGAATGAACTTGTAAATAGATAAGATATAATCTTAAGAGAATTATATCTGTTAAGGAGTCATTGTTTGACTTGAATTGCTATTGGTAACTGTAATCCTGATTGGATTACAACTGCATAATCCTTGTTGAATAAGGATTGTAACTGCTAGCCGGAACGCCGAGGAAGGCAAATGTTTTTCCTCGGCCTTTGGCAAATAGGCCGAGGAGAACGATCCTGCTTCCTCGTCACTTGATGAATGGCCAACATGAAAATATGCCGGGGAGAATACTTTTGTTTCCTCGGTAATTGGTGACAGGCCGAGCAAAGGACTTTTCTCTCCTCGGTAATTGAGACAGGCCGGCCCAAGAATGGCGACATAAGGCCAAGGTAAATGTTCCTTGGCCTACGAGGAAGAGAATGCTCGGCCCTAATACTTGATGAATATATAATATCCATGGCTCAATATAGTTGGGCCCAGGTTCGGGCAAGCCCATGTTCGTAGCTCGGTTTATACCGTTCAGTGGCCCCCAACTTTCTAGCTTGGCTTAGGACGAGTAGAAAGTTAGCTCGGCATCAGCACATGGAATACGAACAGGTTTGACACGTGTCCTCGGCGTCGCTTCATATAACTGACGGTTGCCATTCTGGGGCCCCCCCAGTCTTGTCACGCCTTGAACCCATCATTTCGCATTTAATTCTTGGGACTCCGGACCTGGATCTTTGCTTTACCCACGGGTTGACCCGGATTGGAGGGGTATAAAAACTAAAACCCCTTCAATTTAAACCTTTACACACTTCCAAGTTTTTGAGAGCATTTTGACGAACGAACGCAAGGTTTAACAACGATTCTCCGATCTTCTTCTTACCCAGTTTCCGGCGAAGCTTTCTTTCTCCGGCGAGCTTGTTGCAGTCGTGATTCCGACCACTTCTTCTCAATCAGGTATGAAATCATTCCCTTTCTGCGTAATCCGTCCATCATTTTGCGATTTCTAGGGTTTTTAGGATGGATTTTGAAAGTGCCAAGAAAATGGACTGCCATTGTTGAAGGTTGAAGCTTTTCTTGATAAAAAATTTTAAAAACTTCAGTTCTTTAGTTCTCTTTGCATTTTATATGAAATTTCTGGAATATTGAATGAACTCCCCCTTCGTTTTTGATTCCCCTTAGAAATGGCTCGATCTTGGGACCATTCTCCCCGATTCCGTTATGGATATCATACTGAAAATTTGAGGGTCTATCGTAGAGAGAGAGGTCCATGGTTGATGCTCACTCTGGATGATGTAAGCAAGCAGTTAAGAGGTTATGGTCGAACTCGTCTATTCCTCCAATACCCTGACTCCACCAGAATAGATAGGATTGAGTCTGGTTCTCCCAACATTATAGTTTTTGAGGATAGTGGCCGAGATGATGGAGCACATCGATGTTCTACCCGGCCTCTGATCGCGAAATGCGTGAGCGCCTGAGAGGTACGGCTCCCTCCTCGGCCTTATTAAATGACGAGGAGGGGAATCTCCCTTCCCCGTCCTAAATCAGTCATGGACGAGGTCACTAATTTTGTCTCCTCGTCTTTATGCAGATATGACGGGAAGAGGAGAACCCTCCTCGTCTACTCAGATAGTTGATGCTTTCGTGGAGGAAGCACAAACTGATGGCCGTTTGGCCCGAAGAAGAGGAGGCCGAGGACGAGGAGGCCAAGGGTTAGGACAAAGGCAAGAGAGGACCCCTGTAGCCTGGGGATCCCATGCTGGAAAAGCTATACTCCAAGTACGGGGTAGACAAAGCCGAGTACAGGCTAACTTATATGGGCCACATGGAGCTGAAGACTGAGAAGGAAGAGAATGACTTCTATTACAACCAAGATTTTGTCCACTTCTACTTCAAACAATTCCAACAAGGACTTCGTCTTCCACTGGATCCTTTCATCTGCGAATTTCTGGACGACGTGAGGGCGGTGCCGGCCATGCTTGGAGCCAATGGTACCCGGGTCCTTGTCAGCTTCATCATCCTATGCCGAAGCTTAGGATATGAGCCAACCATGGGAGCTTTTAGGCATTTTTACCATGTCCAATTTGTCAAGGAGAGCTGGCTCCTCGTCATCAAGAGTGCTTCCAAGAAACCAAAATTGCTCCTCCCGATGTCTAGCAAAGTTGCTGGTTGGGATAACCACGTCATTAGAGTGGAGAGCCGCCAAGGATGGGAGTTCCAGTCTCCTTGCAAAGGTCCAACCTCTTCGTTCCCCGTCCAAGAATATGAATGGACCAAGGACTTGATCAAACGCCCGGAAGAATTTGCCGAGGCGGGAGTTCTTGATTGGTCGCTGATTGAGTCCTCGGACCATTACTACATTCAAAGCGGGTTTAATGCCGGGGAAAAAGGATGGGGTATCTCCCCTTGTCGCCGTAAAGAGGGGAGACGCTTCAATGACTGGACTGCCCATCCCGCTTAGTATTCCATGAGGATTGCATTAGGTGCAACACTCGAACGCCCGGATCAGCTGTCTCGGATGATGTAGACATAGTTGGATGTAAATATTTCTCTTTTTTTTTACTTGGTATTTTTCAAATGCTTCGTTTCCCTTGCCCGTATTTAACTCTTTCCTCGTCCTGCATTTAATGTACTCGAGGAAGAAGAAACTTTAGCTACGGGAGAGACTTAGTCCCCAAGAGCTTGTGAAGAGGAAGAGGAGGTCGAGCAAGAGAGCCGCCTTGACAGTAAAGGAAGGAGGATGCTAATGCACGTAACCTCATCCTTAACGTGCATCGACCAACCCCTTCCCCTTAAGTTGCACGGAAGTGAATGCCGAGGAACCTGCCGATAACCAAACCAACCCATCAACCGGCAGAGGGGCATAGCCTCCATGTTGATGCCGAGGAAGAAACAACCGAGGAAGCTAACCTCGTCCAAAGGAGGTCGCCCAAAAGAACTCCAAGTGCCGCCGAGGAGCCTGGCCGCCAAACGGCAAGCGCGCCGCGGCCCCGAGGTTGATGCTCCCCCTCCTCGACCGTTCGCCGCCAAGATCGTCAAGAGGCCGACGAGCCGGCCAAAAATATGTCCCTTGGTATTCCTCGCCTTAGGGACTCCCGTTGGCAAGGGAGGGACCCTCGCGAGATTGGGCCGAGCTCCCATCCAAAGGGCTATGGATGAGGATGCTTATGAAACCCTTTGCAAAGAGGGTCCTAACGAGGATACCGTGCTTTGCCACAAGGGACTCCCGATTGCCGAGGTAAATGTTGATCCCTTTCGGGTTATTATCTTTTGATATTGGATTTGTCTTCCTAACGACGATTTATCTTTCAGCTGGCTTCGCCACGCGTACGAGAACGTGCGGCCAAGAAGAAGACAAGGCGCCCGAATGAGGCCAAGGCAAACTCAAGCAAAGAGCGAAAAGAAAAGTCTTCCTTGGCTAAACTTTTAGAAGCCAAGGATGCCGAGCTTGCAGCGGCCAAGGCCAAGGTTGAGGCCGAGGTAAAAGGGCCGAGGAAGAAAGGTCAAAAGCCGAGGAACATCTCCGGCTCAAAAATGAAGAGCTTGCCTGTGCCAAGGCGTATAAGGCCGAGCTTCGACCAAGGCCGAGGAAGCCGAGGCCAAGTGCCGAGGACTCGGAAGCTACCCTTCCAGCCTAGTGGAGGAAGAGGCCGTAGCTCTGCTCAAGGAGAGCTCGGCTTTCAAAGAACCGATGATGGCCGCCTCGGCCTTCAGAGAGGCCGCTGACGAAAGCAAACACCCACCATGTTCGAGGATGGCTACCTCCACTTGGCCAGGAGCATTTTGCTGATCCCTCCACAGGTCCGGACATCAACAAGATTGCCCACTAATCACGGGATCAATATGCCGAGGAGGTCGTGGCACTCCATCACTTGGTCCCTTATTCTGAGAGCAACATGGAGCTGATAGCTGCCAAGGATGCCCATGCTTGCAGGGAAGTGTGGAAGCCGGCTTCCGTTGTCCCCGGCAATATTAAAGACCTAGTGGAGGCGATCCAGGACGCCGACGAGCCTGAGGACCTAGAGGCCGAGGTAAGGGGAACAAATGAGGAAGCCGATGCCCAAGCCCATCAAACGACCCTTCCTCCTCCCCGGCTCCAATAATACCACCGGCTAGAAGAGCCTTTCGAGGATGCTCAACTGCCTTAGGATAGTTTTTCCTTTTTTGCTTCTTGTAATAGACAATAGGATCTTCGTAATTTCCATTTGAATATCAATGAAAAATCCTTTCATTATTCTTTGTCACTTTACCGACTTGGTTATATTTTGGTATGCTATGCACTAGCCTTAGGAAGGCGGGATCCGAGGAAGGTCCCTTGTTCCTTGTGGAGCAGCGGTTGCCGAGGAAGATTCCTCTACTATAACTATACTCGCATTTCATTTGGGCCGAGGAAGTTTTCCTGGCCAATGTTGTAATCCCGAATCGTAGTAGATTCATGGTAGGAGGTTTATCAGGCTCATTAGGCCAAGGAAAGTCCTCGCCTTGGCCGTTAGTCTCCTAAGTCAAGATGGACCCTTGACTAGAAGAGTTGTAAGCCATCAGCCAAGGTGGTCCCTTCGTCTTGGCAGCGCAGTAGGCCATCGTGCCAAGGAAGATCCTTGGTCTTTGCCGCTGTAAGCCATCGTGCCAAGGAGGACCCTTGGTCTTGGCAATTGTTAAGCCATCGTGCCAAGGAGGACCTCGGGTCTTCGCCGCAGAAGCCATCGTGCCAAGGAAGATCCTCGGGTCTGGCCGCTGTAAGCCATCGTGCCAAGGAGGATCCTCGTCTTGGCAATTGTTAAGCCATCGTGCCAAGGAGGATCCTCGTCTGGCCGCTGGTAAGCCATCGTGCCAAGGAGGATCCTTCGTCTTGGCTTGTCAGCCATCGTGCCAAGGGAAGATCCTTGGTCTTGGCTATTGTGTATCGGAGAATCCGAGGTAATGCCCTCATCTTCCCGTGCCGGGTGAAGAGTCGATAGTTGCTTGCATGTTGAAGAAACCGCTTTCGTAGAACCGAAATGTGATTACATCAAACCGCAATCCTATCAACTAAAAAGACAAAAAGAAAACAAAAGACCGAAAATAAAAGACCGAAAATAAAGAGCTAATCTATTGCAAAATAAACTAGACTAGTGATAATATTTTCTAAGGTTGTTTAATGCCATGGATGCTTGAGATCCTTCCCTCCTTGGTCCTCAATCTCGTAGGTCCCTTCTCGGATGACTTGAGTGATGATATAGGGACCTTCCCAATTGGGAGAGCTTGTTCTGTTCTCGCCTTCCGACCAAGCAGAGCTTCGATCTTTCTAAGTACCCAATCGCCAACTTGGAATACTCTTTTCATGACCCTCTTGTCGTGATATGCCTTGGTCCTTTGCTTGTAATTCACCATCCTCATCTGCGCGGCTAGTCATTTTTCATCTATCGTGTCCGTGTCTAGGAGCCTATTGACCTTGTTGACTTGCTCATCATAACGGGAGTTCCTTACCGTAGTGGACGGGCCATCTCTCGCCGGTGCCACGGCCTCGTAACCAAAGGTTAGTGCGAAGGGGTTTCCTGCTGGGTCTCGGTGGTCAGCGCGAATGTACCCCATAAAGCTAGGGGAAGTTCGTCCAACCATCTACCCTCGCGTCCTTCAAGGTTCTTGGTGAGGGCGGTTAGGACCCGCTTTGTTGGCGCCTTCGCTGACCGTTGCCTCGGGGTCTCGCTAACCGAAGATTTTGCATGGCGTACTTTGACTCTTCCCAATTCGGTTGTAAATGCCGTGGAGAATTGGAGGCCATGGTCGAAACAATTGTATGCGGAAGGCCAAATCGCACCAAATGTTGTCATGAACAAAGTTGATCGCGTTCTCTTCCGTTATCTTCGCCAATGCCTTCGCTTCTATCCACTTGGAGAAGTAATCAACAGCCTACTATCACGTACTCGCAATTACCACTGGGCGGGTGGGAAGGGTCCAATGAGGTCGATCCCCCACATATCAAATGGCCACGTAGGTATTACAAGTGTTTGCTCGACCGCAGTGTAGTCCCTGGGATGTCGTAGAACCTTCGCATTTGTCACATTTTTCGAACATAGGCAATGCGCGTCTTCCCTTAGGTTCTGCCGCAGGTAACCTAGCTGATATGATTATGCTCGCCTAAGCTCCTGGGCCCCCGGTGTCCGCCGCAAACACCTTCATGTACTTCTTCCAGAGGTTCTCGCTCTTGGGATAGACACACCTTAGCAGGGGCTTCGTGAAAGATCTTCTAAGAGGACTCCGTTCATCACCACGAATCTTGGAGACCTCTTCTTGATAAGCTTGGCTCTAAAGATCATCTTCTCGGGAGTTTCTCCTTCTCAATGTATTCGATGTAGTCATCGATCCAAGATCTCTCTTCCTCGTCCAGAGCATGACTTGTAATCTTTCATACGCAGTGTTCCTCAAGATAAACTACATATGGGTCGGGTCTCCGAAGGAGACACATCCATGGTGGCTAGTTTGGGAGAGAACGTCTCGCGACTTGGTCGTCTTCCCTTCCTATTCCGCTCGAGCTCGAAAATTCCATTTTCTTCGTCATATCTAGGACCAGTCTCTATACTTGGCAAGGGTGACATCTTGAGTGTTATATTCTCCTTTCACTTGTTTGACAACAAGCCGGGAGTCACGTAAAGCAACACCTTAGTTGCTCCATAGAAGGAGGCCAACTCAATGCCAAATATGAGAGCCTCGTATCTCACTTGGCTTGTTAGAGGCGTGAAACTTGAAGCGGATGGCATCTTGCATAGTATATTCTCCTTCGGCTTGCTAGTACTACTCCAGCCTCCGCTTCTTTCCTTCGTAGCCGATCCGTCCGTATACGTGATCCAACAGCTTGGACGGGAGTTCAATGGGAGAGTCTTTTTCCTCCGGCGCTTTTGCTTCCGGAGGTGGGGAGATGCTCACCCATAAAGGCAGCCTCGACCATGAAGTCAACCAAAGGTCATGTGCTAGGAGGGTCCTCCTTGGTTGGTACGTGATATCAAACTCGTTAGAGCGATTGACCAATTAAGGAGACGTCCCGAGCCGTCCAACTTGTGAAGGATTTTCTTCAATGGTTCATCGGGTGTAGACGGTGATAGGCGTGCAGTAAAAATATGCACGCAGCCTTCCTTGAAGCAATGACTAGCGCGTATGCTATCTTCTCCACATTAAAATATCTCGCTTTCCACATCTGGACAGAGCTTTTGAGACATAGTAGACGGGCTTCGAATTCCTTCATCCTTTCGAATCCAAGACACCGACAAAGGCTGGGATCGGGCCAGAAGACGTGATAGCATCTCACCAGAAGCCTGGACCGCTAAGCAAGGGAGGGGAACCCAAGTACTCCTTCAACCGGAGGAACGCTTCCGAGCATTCGGGAGTCCAGAGAAGCTCTTGGTACCCTTCAATACCTTGAAGAAAGGCAAGTGACTTTTCGGCGGACTTGGCGATGAATCTTCCAAGGGCCGCAATTCTTCCATTAAGTCTTTGGACCTCCTTGATGGTGGTAGGTTCCTTCATGTCAACGAGCGCCTTGATCTTTTTCTCGGGTGTGCTTCAATCCCCTTTCGGGAAACCATGAAGCCCAGTGAATTTCCTCAAGAACTCCGAACACGCACTTGCTTGGATTCAGCCTTCATGTTGTCAGTTCTGAGGTCATGAATGGTCTCTTCTAGGTCAGAACGCGGCCGCCTTTCCTTGGTCTTTATGACCATGTCATCAATATAAGCCTCCATGTTTCTACCTATCTCGACTTGCAAAAACTTGATTTATCATCCGTCTGTAAAAGTGGCACCAAAGCATTCTTGAGCCCAAAAGGCACTCATGATGTAGCAGTAAATTCCCCACAGTGTTTGAAAGGCGCCTTCTCGATGTCTTCTTTCGCCATTTTTATCTCGATGATAGCCCGAGTAGGCATCTAAGAAGCCGAGAGTTTGGTGTCCGTAAATGGAGTCCACTAACTTGTCGATTCTCTGGGAGAGGATAGCCGTCCTCGCGGGCAGCTTTGTTTAGATCAAGAAAGTCTATGCACATACGCCATTTCCCATTTTGCTTCTTCACCATAACAACATTAGCCAACCAAACGGGTATTTCGACTTCGCGAATTATTCCGGCGCCGAGTAACTTCTCGCACCTCCTCCTTTATAGCTTCCTCCTTGTCCCTTGCAAAATTTCTCCTTGTCTCGGGAGATGGTCTTCGCTAGAGGATCAACTTCTAGGCGGTGGAGGGCTACTTCTTCATTGATTCCCCTCATGCCTTCGACTCTCCAAGCAAAGACGTCGAGACTGCTTTTTCAAGAGGGATATGATTCTTTCTTTCTCTTCCCGTGATAGCCGGCCTCCTAGCTTGATTTTTTGTTCAGATAGTCAGGATTAATGACTACCTCTTCTAGCTCATCTACAAGCTTCATTTCTCGGTCCGTCTCGAAATTCCAGGATTCGATGATGATCTCTCCGATTCTCCTCCCTTCATTGTCGCTACATTGAGGCCTTCTTCCTCCATAAGTTTATCGATGTCCGGAAGATCGTTCTTCCCGAGTCATGGTTGGCCCCCGAGTTCTGGTCATTGACGAGAATGGGGTCTTCCTGAGATGGGTAGAACTATGCCTTGGTCATCCGCATTTTCTAGGACCATAGGCTCTTTCTTCCAGTGCTGGGTGAGTTACGCCTTGGTCATCCACAATTTCTAGGACCATAGGTTCCTCTTCCTCACTTTCCCATACTTCAAGGATATAGTTCATTCTAGAGCTAGTTTCCGTGGTCTTCTCGTGATTTGGTGATCTTGATGTTCTCCTCAGCGTATCTATCTCCACGCTTTTTGACTTTTTCCGCTCTTGACAACATGTTCCAAGAAATCTTTGGGGTTGCCCTCACGCATCCAATGCCAAAGACGAGTGGGAAATTTAACTCGTTGGTGAGGAAGGGAGGCTACCATCCCAAGTTTGGCTTGACTTGGAATGCCAATAATCGCATGATAGTCACTAGTCAAATCCATGACTATGAAAGTGACAAAGAGCTGTGGCTCTAGGGATGATCGCCACTTCGAGTTCTAGTTCTACGGTTCCCTTTGCTCCAACCTTATGGTTGGTGAATCCTTCAAGCCTTCCATGATATGGCTCTAGCGCAGTGTCCTTCAACCCCATTTGTTGGAAGGCTGAATAGTATAAGATGTCACGGGAGGCCCCCGTGTCAACAAGAAGTCTTTCGGATTCCACATTGTCAATTCGACCCTTGATGACCAATGGCTGCTCACGAGCTGCTCGACTTCCCGCTAACTCATTCGGAGAAAAACTAATGATTTCTTCTGCTTTATGGATCCAAGCAGGGACATGGTATACTTTGCTTAGCTCGTGGATCTGATCCCGTAGCTTTCTGGTGGAGGTCACCTCTTCACGGATCACATGTAGTTTAGCCCTAGGAGGCCTTCGATCTTCATCCTCACTCTTGGAGTCATCTTCACTCTCCTCTTGCTTCCGCTTTCGCTTGCCATCTTTCTTCATGACATAACGGTCTAACTTTCCCTCGTCAACCCATTGTTGGATTATCTTCTTAAGGGCCCAGCTGAAATTACCCGGGATCCGGCTCGCGAGCGGAGGCCCCCGTGCATCTCGGGTTTCGTCGCCGTTCGGGAAGTCGCCCGGATCCGAGAGGCAGCACAATCGCGCCCCGGCATCTGGCTTATTCCGTTTTAGCGTTGCGTGTTGGAGGTGTCTCGCCGTTTTTTGCTTTGTAGAGTCGCCACGCCGTTTTTATTAAGCCCAAAACATTGAAAAAGGGCATCAGTTTAAAGATAAATTTTAAACTGTTTTTGTGTGATGAGATTTTGAGTTCGGAGGTCAGATGACTCCTCGGAAGAGAATATTAGAATATTAGGAGCTCACCCGAGTCGCCTCGTAAAACGAGTCTTTCGGATACCCCTAATATCCTTTAAAAAGTTGTGTGTGTGTGTGTGCTTTTAAAAATGCATGTCAGACGGATGTCTACATTGTATGCTATGTATGAAAAATGTATTGAAATAGTAGAGGAAGGAAGCCTTACCAATGTTGGTTCGTGTCTGCCTTCCGCCGGGAATGGTGTTTGAGGTCGGAGTAGCTGCCCGGTACGGACGGATTGCTTTCCGGAGATGCCTGGTTGCTCCGCGACAGAGTTTCGGCGTGAGTCGAGGTTGTAGGCTGCGTCTGGGCAGAGGTTCGGCGTGCGCTGGGGATCGTCGGGATCACTCGGGCAGAGGTTCTGGCGTGCGTTGTGGTGGCAGAGTCACTCTGCAGAGGTTCGGCAAGGTTTGGGATCGCTCTGGGTTTGACTCGGAAAGAGCCGGACACCGTGGGAAAGACCAGCAAGGCCTCGAGTACCACGAGGGCCTCAGAGTACCTCGAGAGTGCCTCGGGCAGCGCGGGAGCCGTCTCGGAGCGCTCGGAGAGGCTTCGAGCACCTCGAGGGGCTCGGAAGGCCTCGGAAGGATCCGAAGGGGCCGGGAATGCCTCGAAAGGTCTTAAGGGGAGCCAGGCTTAGGTGGAGGAAGAGAGAAGTGGGAGGTGTGTAAAAATGAGGAGGGGAAGCCCTCTATTTATAGTAGTGGAAATCTTCAAAGAGGTCCGTGACGGACCTCTTAGGTAATGATGGATTTCCTGGATTCGAGGGAATCTCGTGGACTTTAAGGGATTTTCGTAATGATTATGTTCTGGTGCAAAGAGGTCCGTACGGACCTTTTGGCATGCAAAGAGGTCCGTACGGACTTTCCATGCTCTTGTGAATGTGATGGCAAGCTAGCTCTCGTCGAGAGCTTTCCAACCATATATGGCACGTCTCAACTGAGTTCGTATGAAGGAGTTATGACCTCCGGAAGTTTGCCTCCGGTTTTGTCGTATGCTGGGATGGAGAGCGATCCAGTATGGGGTACTTACAGAAGCCCCTCGACGTCACTTATGAAAGAAGTGGGGTCGTCGATAAGATAAGGGTCCTGATCTGGATCGCGTGCGGGAGAGGAAGCGACCGTGTAGTCAGCCAAGGCGAGGATACGGCGGTGTCCTGTTATGTGACCGTTTAGGTCACTGGCCGGACCCCGCGATAGATTCCTACGTATCCCTAGCGGGAATCAAGCCTCGATCGTAGTTCGCGTGTGGGGCGAGTGTTTGTGAGTGCGGGCGTGGTGGTGCCCTGAAGTGTTGTGTGACCGCCGAGGTCGCTGATAAGGACGCTGCGGTGTCCCGAGCGACCGTATGTCGATGGCCGGACCCCGCGATAGGATTCCTACGTATCCCTGGCGGGAATCAAGCCTCGGTCGTAGTTCAGAGGTCGTGAAATTGTGAGTGTATGTGAGCGTGGTGGTGCCCTAAAGTGTTGTGTGACCGCCGAGGTCGCGATAAGTGACGGGGTGATGTCCTGACATGCGGTGACCGCCGAGGTCAATTGTGAGGACGCGGTGGTATCCTCGGGATGGAAATTTTACGATTTTCCTAATCGGGTGGTTTAAGGCCTTCCTGGCCGAGATAGTGATTTGGGAGATTTATACGGTCTTCCTGACCGAGCGGCTTTAGAGCCTTCCTGGCCGGGGATAGTAGTTTGGCCGATGACATAGCCTTCCTGACCGAGTGGTTTAAAGCCTTCCTGGCCGGGGATAGAGGTTTCGTCGATTTATACAGCCTCCTGATCGAGCGGTTTAAAGCCTTCCGGGTCCGGGATAGTAGTTTGGCTGATTTATACAGCCTCCTGACCGAGCGGTTTAAAGCCTTCCTGGCCGGGATACTGATGTGGAGCCGATTTTATACAGCCTCCTGACCGAGTGGTTTAAAGCCTTCCCGGCCGCCCGGTGAAGTAGTGAGGTTTCAGGTGAGCGGACGTGGTGACGTCCCGAGTCAAGTTTCAGTGTGAAGGCGTCTATACCTAAGTGCCGAGGCTTAGTTCGGGAGTATGAACCCAAGTTGTGACCTAGTTCAGAGTACGACCCTAAGTTGGGACCTAGTTCAGAATATGACCTAAGTTGGGACCTAGTTCAGAGTATGACCTAAGTTGGGGTTTAGTTTCGTGAGTATGAACCTAAATTGGGACCTAGTTCAGAGTATGACCTAAGTTGTGGCCTAGTTCAGGAGTATGACCTAAGCTTGGGACCTAGTTCAGGAATATGACTCTAAGTTGGGACCTAGTTCAGGAGTATGACCTAAGTTGGGGTTTAGTTTCAGAGTATGAACCTAAATTGGGACCTAGTTCAGAGTATGACCTAAGTTGTGGCCTAGTTCACAAAAGAGTATGACCTAAGTTGGGGTTTAGTTTCGTGAGTACGAACCTAAATTGGGACCTAGTTCAGAGTAATGACCTAAGTCATGTGGCCTAGTTCAGAGTATGACCTAAGTTGGGGTTTAGTTTCATGAGTATGAACCTAAATTGGGACCTAGTTCAGTATGACCTAAGTTGGGACCTAGTTCAGAGTATGACCTAAGGTAGACTTAGTTCAAAGAGTACTGACCCCAAGTCGAGACTATTCTAAGGCGTCCTCGGACCTAAGTCGAGTTTGATGGGCATTTTGTGGATCCTATATGGAACTTTGTTTGTGGGAATTTTTGGAAAGTGCATCATGCCGCGCCGGGGACTCTTCTTTTTATGTAGCATTTATTACAAATATGTATTCAAGGCTTGGAAGTTTATTGACATACCTTGTCAGGTTTACCTGTAGGACGAGGGGCACCTTTGTGAGGAGGAAGTTGAATTGTTGAGGACGTGGGGCGCCCTCTCCGACCGAGATGAAGCAGGACGTGGTGGCGTCTCCGGGCTGAATTGCCGAAGCTGTTGCAGGCATGGGGCGCCCGATCGAGTTGTTGAAATGTCGAGGACGCGCGGCGCCCCTCAAATTACTCCGGATCCGGCCGCGCGCGGAGGGCCCCGTGATCTCGGCATTCGTCGCTCGGGAAGTCGCCCGGATCCGAGAGGCAAGACAATCGCGCCCTGCAAGATCCGGCTTATTCCGTTTTAGCGTTGCGTGTCGGGAGGTGTCTCGCCGGTTTTGCTTTCGCATTTCGTAGAGTCGCCACGCCGTTTTTATTAAGCCCAAAACATTGAAAAGGGCATCGCTTAAAGATAATTTTAAACCTGCTTTTTGTGTGATGAGATTTTGAGTTCGGAGGTCGATGACTCCTCGGGAAGAGAATATTAGAATATTAGAGCCTCACCCGAGTAGCCTCGTAAAACGAGTCTTTCTGATACCCCTAATATCCTTTTAAATGTTGTGTGTGTGTGTGTGTGCTTTTAAAAATGCATGTCAGATCGGATGTCTACATTGTATGCTATGTATGAAAATGTATTGAAATAGTAGAGGAAGGAAGCCTTACCAATGTCAAGGTTCGTGTCTCTGCCTTCCGTTAGGGAATAGTGTTTGAGGTCTGAGTAGCGTTCCGGATTGCTTCGGGATGCCGGTTGTCCGCGGGCGGTTTCTGCGTGAGTTGAAACCGTAGGCTGCGTTTGGGCAGTAGGTTCGCGTGCGTGGGGATCGTCGGGATCGACGGGCAGTAGGTTCGGCGTGCGTTGGAATCGTTGGTTGGATTCGGGCAGGTTCGGCAAGGTTTGGGATCGCCGGTTTGACTCCTGGAAAGAGCCGGACACCGTGGGAAAGACCAGGCAAGGCCTCGGAGTACCACGAGGGGCCTCAGTAGTACCTCGAGAGTGCCTCCTGGGCAGCGCGGGAGCGTCTCGGGAGCGCTCGGAGAGGCTTCGGAGCACCTCGAGGGGCTCGGAAGGCCTCAAGGATCCGAAGGGGGCCGGGAATGCCTCGAAAGGTCTTAGAAGGGGAGCCGAAGGCTTAGTGGAGGAAGAGAGAAGTGGGAGGTGTGTAAAATGAGGAGTGGGGAGCCCTCTATTTATAGTAAAAATTTCTTGAGCAAAGAGGTCCGTACGGACCTTCTTTGGTTATCCGTAATTTTGGATTTCCTCGATTTGAGGGAATCGCAATGATGGAGAATATTTGGGAACGATGATGTTCCTGAGCAATAAGCGTCCGTACGGACCATCTTGCATGCAAAGAGGTCCGTACGGACTCAACTCTGCATGGAAGTCATCATTTCTCCCGGATTTGAGGGAATATTGTGGACTTTAAGGGATTTAGTAATCATTGAAACAAAGAGGTCCGTACGGACCTTAATTGCTTCTTCTCGATTTCTGAAAATTCCCAAAAGGTCCTTTTGTCCCTTTATCCCGCAAAGGCTCCTCCCTTGGTTTGGTTGGGGGTTTGAGAGGGTTTTGAGAGGGTTTTGAGTGAGAGGTCCCCGAGGACTGCGCGGATGAGTCTACTGTTTCCCGTGTGTTTGAAAGCGGAGTGATCCAGATTGGGGTACTTGCGAAGCCCCTCGACGACGTCACTTATGAAAGAAGTTATGGGCCGCCGATAAGATAAGTGGTCCTAACTGGATCGCGCGCAATGGGAGAGGAAGTGACCGTGAGGGTCAAAGTGAGGACGTCGTGGTGTCCTTTTGGGTGACCGTTTAGGTCAATAGTGCTCAGACCTAGCGATAGGATTCCTACGTATCCTCTGGCGGGAAATCAAGCTCCGGTCGTGAGTTCGGGTGTGGGGTGAGTGTTATATTGAATGCGGGCGTGGTGAGTGCCACTGGAGGTGTTGTGTGAAGGCCGAGGTCAGTGGTGAGGACGTGGTGGTGTCTTAGATCACGGTCAGTATAGGTCAGTGATAAGGACGTGATCGCGTGACCGGGGTGGCCAGGTAACCGTCGGTGATAAGGACGTGATGGCGTAGCCAGGATGGCCGTCCATGAGGAGCCGGTGATCAGGACGTGATCGGCCGTGACCAGATGGCAACCTTAGGCCAATGATAGGGCGGTGAGTAGCGGTCACCAAGTGGGGCAGTCCAGTCGTTTAATAAGGACGTGATGGCCATGAGTGCGTCAGGGTGGCCGCATCCATGCGGTGATGCAGGGCGTCGTGGCATCCTGGGTAGCACGTCAGGTCGGTGATAAGGAACGTGGTGCCACATCACCCAGATGGCCACATAGGTCATGATAGGGCGTGGGTCCACATCACCCAGGTGGCATCCTATAGGTCGAGTGATAAGGAGCATGGTCAGCATCCCTGGGTGAACGTATCCTCGGTGATAGAGGCACGTGGTGGCATAGCCAATAGCCGTATCAGTACGCCTGATAAGGAGCGTGATCCACATCACCAGAGGTGGCACGTATAGGTCGTTGATAAGGACGTGATCACATCACCAGATCCACCGCACCCGTATAGGCCGGTGATAGGACGTGAGTCACAGTCACTTCCAGATCCACGTCCAGTCGGTGCGGTGATAAGGCGTGGTGATCGCGAGATCGCCCGTATCAGTCGGTGATCAGGCATGATCGCCATCACCAGACCACCGACAGCGCCGTAGTAGGGCAATGATCAGGGCATGGTGGCACCACAGATCGCCGTATAGGTCATTGATAAGGGCAATGAGTTCGCGTTCCACCAGGATCACCGTCATCGGTCGGTGATAAGGGCGTGGTCGCAATCACCAGGATGGCCACCGACATAGGTCGGTGATAGGCGTGATCGCATCACGTGGGTCACCACGTCAGGTCGATGATGGGCGTGGATGGCGTCATCAGGTGGCCAGGTATAGCTGCCTCGGTGATAAGGCATGATCCGCATCACCAGAGTCACATAGGTCGGTGATAGCAACGGCGTAATCGCAGTGTCACCAGATCAGACAGTCCTCGTTAAATCAGGCGTAATCGCATCACCAGGGTGGCCGTATGAGATCCTGGGGACGGTGATAAGGGCAATGGTCGCAATCCTCCAGTGGCACGCATAGGTCCAATGATAAGGGCATGATCCACATCACCCCAGGTAAGGACATATAGGTCGGTGATAAGGGGCATGATGGCGTCACATCACCCAGATAACCACATAGGTCCAATGATACAGGCGATGGTGGCGCCATCAGGTGGCCAAGTATAGTGTCGGTCAATGCGGCGTGGTCCACATCACCAGGTGGCCGCAGACGATTCCTCGGTGGTAGAACGCCGGCGTGGTCGGCATCCTAGGATCACCACGTCCTGGTCCGTGATAGGGCATCCATCGCCATCTGGGTACCGTAGTGGCCATCCAGTCGTTAGGTAGGCGTGGTAGCGCATAATCGCCGTATCAGGTCGGTAATAGGGCGTGGTCGCGTAGCCCCAGTAGGTATCGTTAATGCAGGCCATGGTCGCCATAGTAGCCACATCAGGTCCATCCGATGATGGGCAATGGTCGTAGCCAGATCACAGAGCGTATCTCAACATGATAAGGCATGGTCCACATCACCAATGGCCAACCCCTCGAGATCCAGATAAGGGCATGGTCCACATCACCAGATCACCAACAGTCGGAAATGGTAGGGCAATGGGTCGCATCACCAGGATGGGCCTACGATAGTCGGTGATCAATTTGAGGCGTGGTCGCATCACCAGATAGCCATATAAGTCCTAATGTAAGCGTAATCGCAGTCACCAAATGGATTTAGTTTGCGATTTTCCTAATACGGGTAGTTTAGGGCCTTAGGACGGCAAAATAGTTGTGAGGACTTGAATCGTCTTCTGATCACGGTTCATGCCACAACTCGGAGGACTTTGAATCATCGTCTCGCCGGCGGTTGGGAAGGTGGCGTAATTCTTGGATTGCCATCTGTGAATATTTTGCATGTTGATGTAGAAGGTCGGACTTACGATGACTCAGGTATGGAGGCGTGGCTACCTTGTGATTCTGAAGAGGCAAGTATGATGCCCTTTATGATTGCTTGCATGTTGATGTAGGGAACTGGTTGGACTTTGGAAGTGAGCTGCTCGCGTGCTCGAGCCTCAGGGTTGAGTGGGCAAGGATGATGAGTCGATGCCGAGGATCGATGCCATCTTGCATGACTTCCCTTTCGACTTGTTAGAGGAGGAGCTCTGGGCTTACTTTGATGGCCGGTGCTTGCGCCGGCCGGGTGGAAGCGGGCGATTCTGGCTTACATCCCACCGCCGGTGGTCTTGAATAGCAGTGCGTCAGGGGATGCATAACCTTGTAGGGGCCCTTTCTAGCTGAGAAGATGACTTTGGACCTCCTTTGAGGCCGCCGGATTTGAGTTGTCGCTGAAATGCGTTTGGAAAGGCGTCTTGCGGCCTTGATATTTGCCGTCTTTCGAGGTATTAGCTCCTTCTTGAATTGTCGCCGGGCGCTTTGGATTGCCGTGCCGAGATCGGTGACGGTTGAATTGCCGATGGTTGAATTGCCGTTGGAGTGGGGCGAGGTCCGGTCTTACGGTTTGACGGGCCGGTGGATTGATTTGCCGTTGAAGTGACGGCGGACCGGTCTTACAGGCCGACGGCCGGGGATTTCTGATTTGAAGTGGTTAGGGACCATTCTACACTGATTTGCCATGGAAAAGGCTCTTAGGACGGCTCTGGGCAAAGATTATATGGCAGAAAGTAATTTGGCCACCCCTTGCAAAGAGGTCCGTACGGACCAACTCCGGGTTCGCAAAGAAGGTCCGTCACGGAGCCACCTTATTTTTACAAGTTCCCAGGTTTGACCAGGCTTTAAATGACCGAGGCCCTTCCCCATTCCTTCTTCCTCCATTTTCCGGTTCGTGAACCATGCAGAGAGAGAGAAAAATTTCCTCTGCATTGTTAACCAAAATCAAAAAATTTTTGCTTGAATTTCTTGCCATGGCTGAAGGATCTCGAAGCGAGTCATCGTAGACGGCGTCGATCGGGAGGTGGTTAGAAAGCGGCGGAATGGAGCTTCAAAGGAATCTGGACTTCGTTTCGTTCCATCTTCGAAGAATCCCTGATGTTTTGTATCCGAATCCGGAGGTAAAAGCAAAAGTGGTGATTGGTCGTTCCATTAAACGTTGGGGAGGTAAGAAATCTATCCGTCTTGATTTCCCCGTCGAATTTTTGAATGCTAGAACTAGGTTTTAGTTTTTCGCATTTTGAATTTTTTGTTATTATTTTATGCTCTTTTTTTTTTGTGAAATTCTTTGATGAATTGTTGAAAATGGACATGTAAAAATTGTGGGTATGTGTATTTTGTGCAATTAAATGTGTAGATTAGCTCTTATTTGTGAAAATAAAGTGCCTATCTAGGTGAATTGCATGCTTTGGTGTTTTGTACCGTATGCTATTTGGCGTGTATGTACATTATAGAGAAAAATTATCGTGTAGTGATAATTTTTGTGAAAAAATGTGACATGTGCCGTGTTTTGTGGACGTGGTTATATGTGAAAGTGTAAATGTGCCGTAGGTTGGGACGGATTTTTCTTTTGAGAATGTGCTTATATAACAGTGTGTGCCGTATGTTTCTGGGTGACGGACTTTGTGGGGAAAATATGTACGATATGTGCCGTGTTTGGGGACGGATTTTCTTTTGAAAATGTATGTCGTGGTAGGGTTTAATCCCCCTTTTTTTTTTTCTTTTCGAGAAAATGTGTACGGTGTGTGCCGTGTTTTGTGGACTTTGGACTCGCATGGGAAAAATTATATGCATGATGATATCTGTGAAAATTATGTGCATTGTGTGCCGTGTTTTGTGACGGGTTACATTGGAAAAATTATATGTATAATGTATGTGAAAATTATGTGCAATATGTGCCGTATTTTGTGACGTGGTTACATGGAAAATTATATGTATAATGTATGTGAAAATTTTGTAATATGTAATGTTTTGTGACGGGTTATATGTGCCTTTATATTGAAAAGTGGTATTGCCGTGATTTGAGCCGCATCTTCACGTGCTTACTCCGGATTGCGGGGCTGGCATGGCCGGGAAGTGCCAAGAGGATGAAGACTCGGGGATCGCCTCGAGGCGGGGCCAGTGGAGCTAGCTGGCAGCCGGATGGCCCGATATTTCCGTGGGCAAGGGTAGGCCGAGTCCCTGAGGTCGGGTTTCTATGTGCTTTCGGCCTAGGCGCAGCTGTTCGCTGAGAACCTGGGCCGGAGCTGTTCGAACACGAGGAAGAACAAGAGTGTCTTCCGGCCTTTCCGAGTATTGGTGGGATACCACCCACACCTTCCACCCGAGCCGGGGCGAGGTGACGCCTGACGCCCACCGATTTTGCCGCGATTACCGGCTCTCCTTCAAAGGAGAGCCCGTGAGGTGGAGAGATATGATCTCTGATGACGTGGCCGACCGAGCCGCCGGGCTTTGAGCCTCGCCCCGCAGGGCCTCGGGGATGCCGTATGGGCCGACGTGAGACGAGGATCACGGCGCATTTGGGCCTACATCCGGGTACCGGCCAGTGACAATGAGCAGCTTGGCGCGCTCCTTCTTGTGGTATGCACTGTCCGAGACTTTGTTCTCGAACCACGCGACCGCAGCCTCCCTTTGCTCGTTGGAGAGCTTGACCGATTCGGGATATGGTCTCGCGACATTGCTTGGGGCGAGGCGTGCTTCGCCGAGCTCTACTTCTCCTTGGACCGGTTTAGCCGGGGTGGCCGTTGGCCTCGTTTGACTTTGCTTTAGAGGTATGAGTTTATTGCCGTTTTTTTTGATTTAGCAACTTGTCTTTTCTCCGTTGTCTTTGCACCGAGCCTTCTCCTCGTTTTTGTCACTGTGTGGTTTTATGAGGTTTTCCAAGCTTCCCGTGGATAGGGATCCCGGGCCGTTGCCGCGCACCGCTATGCCGGGACGGGCTCGCACCGGCGAGGAAGAGGAGGACCACCGGAAGCTCACCATCGCCACGGGATGTGCAGGAGCGTCTTGGAGCTGATAGCCGTGAGGGGTCTGCTCTGCTCCCGTGGGTTCGGTATGAGGGGGATGAGTTCGAGGGGGCTCCCGAGGTGACAACCGCGGCGAAGATGCCGGCGAGGCTTGACTTGTGACGCCTACGTACCCTGGGAGCGAGTCTTCCGGCGCATGGCCCCTAAGTGCTTCCCGTGGCTCCAGGGACCCTCCCTTCGGGATGCTTCGACTCCCGGACATGGACGTGCTTGACTTCGAGAGGTACCTCGGCGGTGTCTGGCGCTCGAGGAGTTCATTTTATACGGCGAGGAGTACGGGGCCTTCGTGAGGAGGAAGCCGAGGACGCCTGTGCACCGGCGCGGAGAGAGAGGCCGGCCCAAGCAGCTCCCCTGCAGGTTCCGATGCCGGACCGGATTTCACGTACGTCCGCGGGGACGGATCGAGGAGGAGGGTGTCTCAGACTGCTCCGAGCAGTGCTCCCGCCGCATACAGAGCGGACCCCGACAGCATCGGCGAGCGTGTCGACTCTTTTCCATCTTGGCATCTTTTCGCGTTTTTCTCTTTTTGTTGTTGAGTATAACCGCATTTGATGAGCGTTTCCTTGGCTTCTTGTTGGTGCAGTCCCGGGAGAGCTCTACGATATGCCGACTCGCCTGCTACGTGGCGATGCGCTCCTTCGCTAAGAAGATGGCGTCGAAGGTGTCCCGTCGGCCTCGCGTCGTGTGCCGGCGCACGAGCCTATGCGTCTTCGAGGCATTCTCGTGGACGTTCCTCCGCCTAGAGCCGAGCCTGAGCCGCAGCCAGGAGGGGCCTTTCGAGGGGGCGGCATAGCATGGATGCCGGGACGCTCTTCGGGAGCCGCAGTGGCCTTCGAGGGAGCAGCCCTTTTATCGCTCATGCCTCCGCACGGCGCACAGTGCGAGTGGTTCCTCGAGCCTTCTTTCTTTGATCCTTTCGCCGGATTTGATCCTTTCCGAGTACTTCTCGTGGGAGCCTCAAAGTGTGCCTCGTGATTCGACGACGAGGATGTGACGGCGAGTTCGCCGATGCCCGACTTTTCTTTGGAGGATCTTGGCGAGGTAGATGATGATGAGGATTCTCAGTAGTATTCATTTGCTTTCCCTCTTTCATATCCCTCTCTTTTTTTTTTTTTTTTTGTTTAGCAACATGACATATTTTTTGGTACTCGTAATAAAACACATGTATTTGCGTATGGCAAACAAAAGATTTTTATTTTAAGATGTAATGTCATTTATTTTTGTGATTCCCTGAATTGTCCTAGAAATTGTTGCTATTATTATTTTTTTTTATTTTTGTACATGCCACGTGAGCCGAGAGTGCGTTTGTGGGTAGTGTTGGTTTGCCGGAATGGCTTTGGCCATGCGTTTGACCTGCTTCGGGAGCAAGGTTTTGCCGAGGACAGCCAAATGGGTTTTTGTACCGTTTTCCGGGGAAATGGGTTCGTTTTGCAAGGAGGTCCGTACGGACATACTTAGCATGCAAAGAGGTCCGTACGGACCAACCTTGCTTTTGGGAAGGACATAAATGCTTTCCAAAGGCCTCGGTTCTTCCTCATTTCCCCATTTGCGCCCATTTTCGAGCTTTCTTCCCCATTTTCTCTAGGAACCTCCATTTTTGCCATGGATTCTTCGTATGTCCCTAGAATTTTGCCGAGGCTTTCGCAGTAGAGAGGCAAGCACACTTCCTTCGAGCAGCTTGAAAACGTGGATGCGGCGCTCGCATGAGGCATCGTAGACGGGCTTTCGAGGTAAGGTTTCGTCTTTGCTCGGTTTGGTCTTTTAAGGAGTCAGGTTCCCGATTGGGATTTGTTGCGGGCCGCCGCGAAGTTCTGGGATGTTAGGAGGCACGTGTACCGTTTCTCCTACAATGAAATGGTGCCCACTTTGAGGATTTTCGGGCTTTGATTGAGGACCTGAGGCGGAGGCCATCTCGCTTCCTTCGTTGGTGGTGCCGCGTGAGCGTGAAGCTTGCAGACTTTCTTCGTACTTCGTTGGAAGAAGCAGGCATGATCCTTGATTCGGGTCATATCGACATTTCTGAGGCCGCCTGAGCGGTTCATGGTTGATGATGAGAGTGACGTCTCTTGGGATGTATTTGCCTTGGGCGCAAGTGATGGCGACGCTTTTTCCGGTCAGCCTCGCATTTGTGATGGCGCTTTGCTAGATGTGGTAGGGCACCGCAGAGCCGGGAGAGGATATTGTCCCGTTGGTGCCGGGGGAGACTCTTCATGGTATCGACCGTCCGGCGACCGGGGATCGTTTTATGAGAGGGGGAAGCCCCGCTTTGCTCACCTTGTGGCCGCGAGAGAGACTTCAGGCCATGCCCGAGGCTCCGACGTCGTTTAGCCCGTGGTCATTTGCTTCGCCGACCTCTTGTGTTGGATATGGATCACTCCGCCCGGGAGAGATGGATGGCACAGCTTGGTACGCATCAGATCCGCCGGTGGGTTCCGCACCGGAGGATTGAGACCAGGAGGATCTTGCAGGAAGGGTCCTACGTTGTCGAGTTCCAGTGCTTGTCTTGGTCCTCCTTCTATATTCCGTCGCTTGTTTCCCGGCAGCTTGGGATGAAGCAGAGCCTTTGTTTGGCCGATGACCTTGCTACCGCGGAGGTAGTTCCTCAGTATGGCGGCCCAGTGCCTTCTTGTATTGTCTCGAGGGTATGGAAGCATTCCGCTTCCCTCCCGCGGTACTCCTTAGACGCTCTGGGAGCGTTGTATTTGACGACTCAAGCATCCGGCCCGGTATGAGCAAACAGTGGTCAAGGGCCCCAAGTGGTCTTGGGAGAGCAGTGCGTGCAGCGATTCTGGGACCCGGCTGCCGTAGCAGCTATTGCCTTAGAGTGCCGAAGCCCTGGTCCGACCCTTTCGATGTGACGGGAGACGCTTTGTTTGACTACGAGACTAGAGTTGACCGACCGACAGGGAGAGGTCCTCTTTGGCTGCACTCGCAGGAGGAGATCCGAGCCGAAGCACGGGCGAATGAAGCCCCGAGAGCTACTCGGATTATTTGACTCTACGGGAGGACCCCGCATCTCTGACCGAGAGACGCAGAGTTGGTTCACGTGGAGCGAAAGAAGACTCGGCCAGGGACGAGGGAAGAAAGGAAAGAATGGCGAGGGGACAAGCGCAGATGGCGCGGAATGACCTCCTAGGTATCCATTCATTGCATTGCAAACACATTATTAGTTAAATGTATTAAGTCCGTCTTTTAGCATGTTGTGAACTTGAGAGTAGACCGTGCTTCAACTCATCAAGAAATGTTGTAACCGTTAGTGATTTGTGATTTACTTTTAAAGCTTTGTCGAGACGCAAGATCTTTTGTTTGCCTTTGCTTCGTTGTGCACTTTGCTCGGCGTCCATCTTTTGGACTTTTCGTTGCATCCGCTGACCGGCAAGCCTGGGCCCCGACGGCAATCCCCTTTGCCGAGGCTTTCAGATTTGGCCGAGAGGTTGAATGCTCCTCGACAAGTCGTTTTGACGGTCCTTTTCGTAGCTTCCTTGCCGCTTGTTGGCGTCTGGCTCTTGACCTCAATTTCGCAGCCTTCCTGCTTGAGCTTCTTTTTTTTTTTTTTTTTTTGTGAGCCCTTGCTCGAGCTCTCTTTTTTTTTTTTTTTTTTTTTGTGAGCCCTTGCTCGAGCTCTTTTTTTTTTTTTTTGAAGCGCGTGAGGGCGAAGACAAGCCCCCGGCTCGGGAAGCAGACATGAGTCACGGCCGTTTGATGCCGAGTGACCCTCGGATGTCCTTTGATGTTGCCGCCGTCGTTTGACTTGGTCAAGGTGACTCGGGGCGTGTTCTTGAAAAGTGCGGAGCTTGATGGAGGTCTTGATTGACATTCAAACTTTTGACTTTTTGTGTATTTTTAGACCGGACCAATTAAGGTTGCCTACGTTCCCCTCCTGACTAGAGGGCTCAGTGTCCGCGTAGTTCGACACTACATGGAGTGCCAAGAGATGCACAGCTTGTTCTTCTTCAGCGAAGTATCTCGCGAAGTTTGCTTCCGTTGACTGGATTCATGAAGCGGATTGCCGTCTAGGTCCTTAGCTTCATGGCGCTCCGGAGAAGATCTTTGAACCACGAAAGGGCCGATCCATGTGGGTTCCCATTTTCCCAAAGGGTTGGTTCGAGCGGAGGCTTTTCTTTGAGTACAAGGTCACCTTCCCCGATGTCTCGGGATTTGACTTTCTTGTCGAAAGCTCTAGCCATCCCGCTTTGATAGGCTCCTGACGTGTTCCATGGCCTTTAGTCGTCGCTCGTCTAGCAGAGCCAATTCGTCATGCTCCGGGCTCTGAGCCATTCGACTTCGTTGATGTCATTTTCCAAAGCAAAGACTCTGAGTGAGGGAATTTCTAGCTCGACGGGAAGGACTCGCTTCCATCCCGTATGTCGTGGCAAATGGGGTTTCTCCCGTGGCCGTTTCCTGACCGATGTGCGGTAGCCCCAAAGTGCAAGGTGCAGCTTTCTGGCCAATCTCGTCCCTGGTGGTCATTTTTCGGATGATCCGTTCGAGGGTTTTGTTTGCCGCTTCCACGGCGCCGTTTGTTTGTGGCCGGTAGGGAGAAGATTTGTGGCGTGTGATCTTGAATTCAGCCACAGCCCGTCGAATTCCCTTCGAAGTGTGAGCCGTTGTCCGATATGACCTCATTTGGGATGCCGTATCGGCATATGATGTTTTCCTTGAGGAAATGTGCGACCTTCTTGGAGGTGAGTACCTTGTAGGACTTGGCTTCGACCCATTTGGTGAAGTAGTCGATGGCTACTAAGATGAACTCGCGACCGTTGTCGCCCGGCGGAGCGATTTTCCCGATGACGTCAATTCCCCAAGTGGCAAAGGGCCAAGGTGTAGTCATGCAAGAGAGATCGTGGGGCGGCAGATGATTGAGGTTGGAGAACCGCTGGCACTTGTCGCAGCCTTCTGACAAAGTGGATGCACCGCTTCCACGGAGATCCAAGAGTAGCCCATCCCGAGAATGATTTGCATCGTGGCTCGCATTCATGTGGGGACCGCAAGCCCCATTGTGGACTTCTGCTCATGAACTTGTCTCGCTTCTTCTTGGCCGACGCAGCGTAGGAGTGGCCCATGGTAGCGTTTCTGTATAACATGTCCCCGAGGATGACGAAGTGAGAGGCAAGGCGTTTTAGGGCCATGATGCTCTTGGTTTCGACTCCCTTCTCGCGGTTGTCCTTCCTTGTTCATGAAGGTGGCTTCCCGCCGTTCTTGAGGTATTGGAAGATCCGGCTTGTGGCCGGAAATGGCGTCTGACTTGCGCTCTCTTCGCTCTTCAAAGAATCTTGCAAATCGTTGTGATTAAAACCTTCTCGGCAGCTTGGGCCCGGTTTTTCTCTCGTTTGACAACATGCTTAAATGTTTGCTTGATGCATTTATTTAATTAATGTGTTTGCCTTTTGTATAGATGAATTTAACCTGCTTTGATTAGTTAATGTCATCATTTGTTAAAGATGCAATGAAATGGTTTTTTAGGAAGGTCTGACCTTTTATTGAAAGCGTGAAGGCCGTACATCATTGATCAAAGATTCACAATCGTCTGGGCGTAAAGCCGTCAAAAGACACAAAAGATGTGAATACACGTACAACAAGACTCGAAGCTAGACTATAAGGCGACGAGGGATTGGACCAGCTTCATTACTCTGATGGCCGTAGCTCTAGAGGGAGCGGTGCCGGTTTAGGTGGCCAATCTTCCTTCGTACGAGTCCCGGAAAGTAGCTTGCATGCGGTTCGATTTCAAACCGTATCGCGGAGGTTTTTTGGCCGCTCCCCGATGATGTCCCTCCATTAGTGTTGCCACCACCCTGGGGGTTTTTGATGATAGAAGTCGCCGAGGGCTACTTAGGAGGGCGAAGCATTCGCCGATCTCGGAGTGGATTCTTTGCCGATGTTGATCACTTTCATAGAATCCGCTTCTTTATCTCGGGATCTTTGCTTGGACGACGTTTACAATGTCCGATTCGAGCGGACATGCTATATCTCCTTCCCCGATTAAGCCTCGAGGAGGTTGCGCCATTGTTCGTCCAAGTGCCTGACACCTAATGTCAATTGAACTAAGCCGTGATGGTCAGTCCCCGTAAGATCCGAGAGTGCTCGCTGCAGGTTGCCTTGCACCGGGGATCGGTGATGAGCCGCTTGCAAGAGGGTTTTCGCAAGTAAGGGTCTACTCGATCAATCTCCATTAGGGCATCCATCTCGATCCTCTCTCAAGCATTCTTCACGCCGCATATATCGAGTTGTCATCCCGACCCACGAGTTCTTCAATTTCCAAATACTGTCATGCGCTTGTGAGCGCGGATGTAAGGATCCACTTCGTAGCGGGACAGGTAGGAGAATCATCTCGGGGAAGAGTATTCGGTCATGTCGGGACCTTCTTCCGGGTCATAGCTTGCCGGCCAAGCACTTGCCATCGCACCGCTTCCGCGGATCACTTCGATCGCTCCGCTGGCATTGATGAATTTCACGCATTGGTGAAGAGTAGATGATACCGCTTTCATCCGATGTATCCAAGGCCGTCCCAACAAAGCGTAGAAGGTGGGTTTGATTTCCACGACTTGGAACTCTACCGACTCCGCTTGTACGTCGAATTGATCCTCAAGTTGATGATTCCTACGATTGGTCGTGCAATGAGTCGTAGGCTCTGACACCCGAGGTGAAGGCCTTATCGAGAACGGCCGATGTGGAGTCGTTTCAATGTGCTTAAAGCGATGATGTCGATCATGGAGCCGTTATCAATCAAGACGTTCTGGGAGGAAGAACCTCTCTATCTTTATGAGGACGAGGAGGGCTTCGTTGTGCCGATTCTCACATATTGGCAAGTCATCGTCTCTGCAAGGCTAAACCGCTTCCCGTGCTACCGCTGGACTCGCCCCGTCTGGGAACGCTCGATCCAACCATTCGTATGCCTTGGCCGGGCAAAGATCGTAGGAGACAAAGTGGCCCTCGGGCGTTCTTGCTCGGAATTCCCTTGGTCACGAGACCTGACTTTGTTTCACGCTCTCCCAAATATAGCGAGACAAAGATGCCGACGGCCTCGGAAATTGCAGTGGAGTCTCGCTCTCGCTGGGGTTTCGTCACAATGGCTATTGAGTTTACTCCCGTCGTTCGGGGAATGGATTTCCAATGGTATCGGGACCACGGGGCGTTCCAATTTTCCCTCCTCAATGAGCCCCCGAATCACCCGCTGAGTACGAAGCTAAATTGTCGGTGGTGTGGCCGGGTAGTTATGGAAGGCGCAAAGGTTTGCTCATATCCATGTTGGGTGAGGGTCTTCTGCTGGAAATTCTCGAGTGGTTTGAGAAGATTTCGCTTCACCAAAGCTTCAAATACTGACTCCAAGGGCATTTCCAGTTATCAAAATGCCGGAACCGCGGGAAGCGAGGGGGTTGCTATTCTTCGGGGCCGCCCGATCAGCGGTTTACTTGAGCTCCGTTCGAATGTAGTGCACTGCTCCGCCGCTTCCTTTCCTTCGTCAGCGTGAGTCTGAAGTTGCCAGTTTGTTCGATAGCGGTAAGACGAGGCGTGGGTTGTCGTTGCCTTTTCAAGACTCGTAGTCTTTTCAAACTTTGTCCCTGCCGACCATGGCACGGAGATCCTGGATAGAAATGGTGGCCGATCAAAGTCCTCAAAGATGGTTTGAGGCAGAATGGAAGATGTCCATCTCGCTTCTTCTTGGAAAGTGGATCCATTATCTCGCTTAGCTTCCAGCCCATCTTTTGTAGAATTCGCCCACCGGTTCGTCATCCTTTTGTTCGGTGGCTTGCAGTGTCATGGCGGTTTGTTTCCCATTCAAGATTGGCGCGGTACTTCTCCAGAAGATTTCACCGATCCGATCCCACGTGGAGCGGTTTTCTCGCTCTTCACATCGAGGAACCACCTTAGTGCCGCGGATTTGAGGGAATGCCGAAATGATCTCGCCATCCGTTGAGGGGTTGCCCTTTCGCTCTCATACCCAGTGACGAGGTGTCGATGTGGGTTTTTGGGCATTCTCGTTCACAAACTTTTCCATTTCCCAAGATCCCGAACTTCGGGAGGGAGAGGGACCACTTTGTTCGGATCGCAGAGGCGTGAGGGAGTCCTTCCGAGAACTAGCTAGCTTGCCTCGCATGTCTTTCATTTGTTCGATCAACCAAGCCATGTGAGGGTCACTGCCTGAGGTGGGTTACCGCTGTGGACGGAAACCGAAGATGGAGGTGGATCGGGCCGATGGGATCGCCATTCGGAGTCTTGGGAGGTAGTTGAGCGTATACCAACCCATACCCCGGGTGCTGGGTTGAGGGCGTGATTGCCCGGTCCGCTAAGGGTCGTGGTTTGGGAACTGGGAAACGATTCGTTAGCCCCAATCGCGTACTAGCAGTGGCAAACTTGAGATGCCTGGATATCCGCCGATGCCTCGTCCCCGGTAAGAATGGGGACTTTGATTGTGGTTGCGAGGCTCGTATAGAGGCAAAGGATTGAATCCCGGGGGATACCGAGATGCATTGGGATCTCGCGGAGCAGCACGTATGTGTGCCGTTGGTACCGAGCTTGATGTGCAGAGCCTGAAACCGACTCGATCTCGAGGCGGCATGCCTGAGCCGCTGACCGACGCCCGAGGGGAGCTTGAGCGAGAGCCGCTTGCGTTGCCGGGATTCTCGTGAGCTTGGCGGAGGCGGGACTCCGCCGATAGCTTTCTCGAGAAACCTGGGAGCCGGTATATCTTCGTCCTCTATGAGAACAAAGGTTCCATCAGGCCGGGAACCGCAACTGCTCGAAGACGCAAGGTGTCGACGATCCAGCTTGCTGTTCTTCTTGGCGCTTCTTGATGGCTTCAAGGCTCGCAAAGACCTCCTCCATTGTCCTGGAGATTCCTTAGTGGCGGGGTTCCGTTTCCTCACTGTTATCCGTCGATCCCGCCATGGGGAGTACTGGACTCGGCTGCGGACCGTTGAACCTGGAAGGGCTATCGGACCTTGTGACCTCAATAATCGGTGCGGCTTCCAGTGGATTCTCAACCACTCTCTGCTCGCCGAGGGGAAGGACGGGCAAGGTTTAGACACCTGGGAATGGCCTAACGGGATGTAAGGGGAAAGCTCACGTGGCATGCGGTTTCCGTTTCTTTTATTTTTTGATTTTTTTTTGTTGTTTTAATTTACTTAAAAACATGTTTTCTCGTAATCCTAGGTAGGTTGGAAAAGATTGCTCTTCTTTTTCGCAACTATGCTAGATCCCGGGCCGCCGGAGACCATCTCGTGCGGCTATAAGCCCCTCGTTTTGCACCCGTATTTCGACATCCCCGGTGGACAGCCTGTGCGAGGGTCCTATAGTGCAAGCGGTTTCCACCGGCCTAAAAGAAAAATCGAACCCAAGGACCGAGCCCTGCCATGTTCAAGTTTGGATGCGTTAGCCATGTGAATAGTGAACCGAGCCGGCCACCGAGTCAAGATCGTGTCAAGAGTTCGGCATGACCTTCTTTGCTTTGCTTGCGCAAGGGATCTCGTGACGTTAGGCGTTGGTCGGGTCATATCGTCATGGCCGACGTATCAAAGGCGTGATGACATGGTGTCATGCGAGCATGGATGTATATCCGGGACGGAACATCGTCCGGTGTAGCTTCGAAATCAAGATCAGGTCAAGATTTTAGCATGACCTTTCATCGCTTTGTTTGCGCAAGGGATCTTGAGTTCCGAGCCTTGACTCGTAAAATGGCCGGCATGGTATATGTATTCAGCCGTATGACACCTGGACCGGGTAAAACCAACCGAGTCCGGACAGAGTGTGACTCAAGACTCAAACGTGTGGTTGACGTCTTGGCTAGGATGGGATGTTTGGAATGATCCCGTGCGCGCCCAAGAGGCCTAGGAAGACCAAACGGATCGCAACCGAGACCACTCCGGTTAAGGGTTGTAGTGTGCAGTGTATCCGAGGCAAAGAAGCAGCATAGTGTGCGGTGTAACCGAGGCAAAGAAGCAGTGAGTAGAGCGCGGTGTAACCGAGGCAAAGAAAGGCGCGTAGTGTGCGGTCTCTAAAATTCTTTTTCCGAGTAAAATAGAAATTTTTGAAGAATTTTAAATGTATGTACGTATGTATATTGATGCATTTTTTTTGTATTTTTATTTTTTTTGTAAAATAAAAACGAAGCACGTGCACACACACACAACAGCTTTCTTAAAGGAAGCGGTAAAAATGAAAGCTTGACCCTCATCATCGCCTTTTCTTAAAAAAATCTTTTTTGTTTTGTTTAAAAGTTTTTTTTTTTTAAAACAAAATGTCCCCAAGATGAAGTCGCTAACCGAAATTACTCGGGATCTCGGCTCGCGCGCGTGAGGCCCGCGTGCATCTCGGCATTTCGTCGCCGCGGCTCGGGAAGTCTGCCTGGATCCGAGAGGCAAGACAATCGCGCCCAAGATCCGGCTTATTCCGTTTTTAGCGTTGCGTGTCGAGGTGTTCCGCCGTTTTGCTTTCGCATTTTGTAGAGTCGCCACGCCGTTTTTATTAAGCCCAAAACATTGAAAAGGGCACCGCTTAAAGATAATTTTAAACCGGGCTTTTGTGTGACGAGATTTTGAGTTCCTGAATAGTTAACGCAGCCTGCCACAGCAGATCTGTGATAAAGACACACAATTCTATTTCCTACTATAACAAGACACAAGGTTGTTTCCTAGGCAGAAGCATCCACCGTAGTAATTTCGCCTATCATCACCGTTTCCAAATTTCAAATGTAGTCTCGTATATCCAACCAAATTGGTGTTTCGCTCTTTAGAGTAACGTGCAGCCCTAGGTTCATAGTCCCACTCACATATCTAATGATTATTTTCAAGGCTTTAAGATGAGACACCTTTGGGGTTGTCTTGGTATCTTGCACAGAACACACACTATACATAATGTCAGTCTACTTGAAGTGTGTAAAGCGTACTTCCAATCATGCTTTCTGCACAGGCTCGATCAACACTCTCACCATCCGAATCACGACTCAAATTGGGAAGATCCCATTCGTGTTCTTTGATGTGAAGAGTGTTCAAGTTCAAACTTTTTCACAAGATTCTTGGCATACTTCCTAGACCGAGAGATGAACATGCCATCTTGGAATTGTTTTATCTCGTAAGCCCAAGAAATAATTCAACTCACCTACCATACTCATCTCAAATGTGGAAGTCATGCTATCCACAAACTCTACCAAAGATAGGACTCGTAGTTTGACCCAAAAACAATATCATCCATATAGATTTGTGCCACAAGAATCTCCTTTTTATTTTTCCTCACAAACAATGTTTTCATTAACCTCATCTCTCTTTAATCCTGTGTGAAGCAAATGGTCACCAACTCACCATACCAAGCTCTAGGGGATTTCTTTAGCCCATACAGAGCTTTCTTCGCCTTATACACATGGTTAGGATACTTGGAATCCACAAAGCCTTTAGGTTGTTCAAACATAGGCTTCCCTCATTCAATAATTCTATTTAGAAAGGCACTCTTAACATCCATTTGATGGAAGAGTAAGTTTCGAGGTAACAAGTAATGGCTATCAAAAGCCTAATAGGACTCAATCCTTGCAAATGTGATAAATATCTCCTCAAAATCAATTCCCTCAATTTGGGTGTAACCTTGAGCAACTAACCTAGCTTTATTTCTAGTGATCACACCTTGCTCATCGCTGTTCTTGAAAATCCATTTCGTTCCTATGAAATTTCCATGAGAGGGTCTAGGAACAAGAGTCCAAACCTCATTCTTTTCAAATTGAATCAACTCATCTTGCATAGCAAGAACTAAATAAGATCTTTCAATGCTTCAAGAATATTCTTAGGTTCAATCTTTGAAACAAAACAAAGAAAAGCTTATATGGGAGTATGCCGAGGAGCAACATCATAAAACCACCCATCTTTCTATAGTCAACTTTGTCCTTTTGTCTAGTTCTCACTTGAGCATGCACATCTCCCACAACTTGTGAAGTGGGGTGGTTTTTCCGGATTTTGTGAGGGAATATCCCTCGATTCATCCACACACCCATCCACACTATCTTCTCGGATCATCATCCCGATCGTACCCGCAGGAACCGTCATCACTTATAAGGTTTTGAGTGGATGTGGGAGCAGCATGTGTGTTCGTATGTGGATGCAGATGTGTCCACATCCTTTGCTTACATCCTTAGCAAAGTTCAATGTGTTTTTCAAAGATCGGCAATTTTCATATTCTCCAAAGACTGCGTTGTATCTTTCCAAATTCAAAAGAAGCAACCTAAAACATCATCCTCGTAGTCTTGAGGTTAAGATCAACTGAGTCTTCAAAAACAACATTAGCAAATTTCATAATGGTCTTTGTTTTTGAGATTAAAAACTCGTAAGCTCTACTATTCGTGGAATATCCCACGAAGATCGTTTTATCACTCTTTCAATCAAATTCTGCATAAGTATTCTCTATCATTAAGAATGTGGCAAATACACCCAAACACATGAAAATATTTCACAAAATGTTTTTCTTTTCCAAGGAGGATTTGATATGGAGTGACAGCCACTACTCAATCCTAAGGTACACTCACTCTCTCTCTCATACACACACACTCACCTCCCTCCTCACACACACACACACCCCCCAAGCCAAGATCCAAATAAAGGCTTCCTTTGTTGGTGTTTTGAAGGGGTAAACACCATACTATTGGTGCTTTTACCTTGTGGACTACAATAGGTAGCCACTAAACCCATTCTCTCTCTGATTAACTCTTGCATATTCATCCATACCATCTTGCATGCTTACATGTCTTGGTATTATGTGAAATATTTGGGATTTTGCATGATAAAGGTGGTGGAGAGGTGAATCTTCCATATTCACCCCTCCCCACCTCAGATCTGAACATTTGGTGGCCTTAGCACCATTAAAGTTTGCATCTTGGATAGCTTCCTTTGAGTTAGGAGGAGATGGCTACATGACAATGGCCAAAAACATGTGATTCATCACATTTGGCCATTAAAGCCATGTGATCCTCCCATAATACTCACGTAGTGTTACTATTTTACTGCTTTCAGTTAATAATGTAGCTTAGTTTTGCTTTGGGAACAAGGTTGGATCAATCTGACTGAAGGGCACTGAAACAGGCCGCCTATGTCGGACGACATGGGACTCATCAAGAGGTCCTGTGTCATACGACATAGAGTTCCCAGAGGGCTGTACAGCTTTCATGGACTTCATATCTATCAAGATTGACCCCCCTTTGTGACTCAAAGCTTGCTCAAGTAGTTTTGGCTCATTTACCACTATTTGGGGTGTCTAAGGTCTGTTTGGGCGCGATCCATTGATGGAGGCGGTTTGTCATGTGACATAGACAACTTCGGATGCTCTATGTCATATGACATCCGTATCATTAAAAGTCGATCTCGACTTTGCTTACTCCAATCAACCCCAACCTGATCCTAGGCCTTTAATAGTGCCTCTTCCTAGTTAAAAATAATATTGTTCCAATTCCAGAGCGACCTTGGTGTTGTAAGGGACAATCGACCGGGAGGCCTTATGTCGTCAGGCATCCCTCTCACGAGGAAGACTGTGTCGGACGACATCGAGCTTCTGGCTGACCTCTCGCCTTTCTGCCTTGTAATGCAAGTCTCCGTTTGTAAGGGAGTGGTCCCCTGTCATGGTTCACAAGTTGTATCCAGTCCTTATACCATCAATAAAAATCCAAATTTGCATGCCTTGCTTGTTGACACATATTGCGCACACACTTTGAATGATTATAATTGTCCGATGTTTGATTGAAAGTCTAGAAAGAGGCGTGTTGGGTGAACTCTCAAGTTCTTTCCAACACGTAACCAGACCCCCGAACTCAAATTCTCTTTAAAAATAAGGTTTTCAATGTTTTCCTTTAAAAACGGCGTGGCGACTCCCAAAAACAAAACACAATTTTATAAAAACGTCCAAAACCACGAGAAAGGTTGGGGAAAGAGGGATGTTTTTTTTTTCCGGAGGTCCTACATTCAGTGGCGACTCTGCTGGGGACTAACATTGAAAAACCTTTGTTTTTGAAAAAAAAAAAATGAAAACGATACTTGGTATACAGGTGGAAACCATTAACCTTCCTGTATCGCTCCCTAACCCGGGGCTTGGGATAAATTGTGGTCTAACAATCCCGCGTACTGGTATCATTCTTCTTTTTTTTTGAAAAAGGAAAAGTTTTTCTTAAGAGGGTCTAACTTTCTTTAAATCAAATTGGACAATTTCTTCATTCTCTTGTGTGTGAATTGTGTCATTTTGTGTGCTCTTGTGTGCCTTGCCATGCTTCTGTGCCTATATATTTTTGAATAGCCTTGGTGTGCGAGCATTTTGGATGATGGGGCTCTTCCCCCTTGCTATTTGCTTGGTTCTGCTGGTGAGAGCTCCTGTGTCGGACGACATGGGAGGAAAGTACATAAGCAGTTCCATTTGATCAGAACGAAACAAGGCAGAGCAATTCCACGATACAGCTGGTGATCTATTGACATTTAGGGCATTCCCCTTTTGTCGTGCTTTTGGATTCACTCTCTTATTTTTTCCTTTTTGCATATTCAAATTTGCATTCAAAAAAAAAAAAAAAAAAAAACAAAAAACAAAAAAAACATTTTTCTAGAAGATGCCTTCACACTACTCGCACGCTACCTGCACATAGAGTTAGAACCCGGGAGTGTACGGACGGCATCGCGGACAGTGACGTGTTTCGCTTACGCTTGAGCGCCTAAAGTCCTCCTAGCATTCGTAGGAGTAGACCAACACTTGTCCAGTGACCCACTTTCTACCATGGCCAGGTTGGTTTTTGGCAAAATACTTTTCAAAACATTTTTCAAACTCGGTTTTCAAAATTTTCTCACAAAGTCCGAGTCATACTTCGTCTCTAAAGTCTTGGCATACTCTCCTTCTCCATGACGAAATTATGACATAACTCAACGAGGGTACGTGTCAAAACTTTGACATATCTCAATGTGGGTACATGTCGATTTCTAGACTTGGCTTCGCAAGAGGTCATGACGCGTTTCGACATGTGCTAGCGCGGGACCATGTCGAATTCTTGACACATACCAACGGGAGGTTATGCCGAAATTTCTCCATGAAACGACGAGAGGGCATGCCGAATTTTCGACTCGAAGAAAGGAGAGGTCATGCCCAATTTTTTCCAGGATTTTTCCTGCAAATTGTGGTCTCGTACATTCAAACGTACTTTCGGCCCTCTCTCCTCCTGAGTCTAGACGCGTTGACTTGGACTTGGTTTTGAAAATCCCGAGTTTAACTTGTTTTGACTTGTATGCCCATAGGTCCGTTTTGCCTTTCGATTGGTGGGTTCCACGTGCCCTATAGGACCTCTGCCGGGATTGTCCGTCCCGGAGGTGCAATACAGGTGGAATACAGGGGGTCTATAGACGTAGTGATGGAACCCACTGATCCCGGAATAGTGTAGAATGCGAAAAAGAAGGTGTCCCCCTTTTCCAACCATTCCTAGGATTAATAAAAATCATTTTTATTTAAAAAAATATATATAAAAAAAAGAGCATATGCATGAGTCCGTCCTAAGCCTATCCTCTCCCCTACCTAAAACCATTCTCTCCCCCTTTCAGCGAGCAAGTATTGGGTCAGAGTTCCGGGTGGTCGGTTAATCAGTTTTTCTCCGGTCAGGGATTCGTTTCCAGCAGTCTCAGATAATCCGAGAAAATCGTCAGTTTCAACATTCTAGGGTTAAGGATGGCCAATGCGGTAATCAACAATGGTAATGACCAGATACTAGGAGGGGTCGTCCCAGCTCAACCCATCCCCCACATCTGGTATGATGTGTGTGATTGCGAGGACTGTTTGGAAGGTGATTATCAAGACTGGATCAACGAAGATGCCCCTTCGAGAAAGAAGAAGAAGAAGAATTCCATGCAACAGAAATTGAAAGAAAGGTATGAAGCTGGAGACAAGGGTGTGGGAAATTTAGGAGAGCCCTCAGACAAGTTCGACTATTACGTCAGTTACGCCAAGGAACCAGTCAGCCATAACAAAGTCCAGCCCGACACTCCTGCAATCACTAATCTTCTTGAGGTAAAGAGCTAGGAGTTTGTTGCCACTGCAAATTTCAACGAAAAGCTAGCAGATCTGGAAGCAGAATATAAGACTCCCATGGAATACAGAGTTAACCAAGGCAAAATCAAAATATAGAGGAGATGACTTATCGGCAGTATATCGATAAGACGAGCCAGACCCTTCAGTCAATGAATTCGGTTGTAATTGATGAGCTAGCCAAAGAATTGCATCGGGCTTCTCTAGCTCCCCGCACCATCTTTCCAGGGTACCGGCCTGTCAGTGATTTTCGACAAGTTTTCGATCAACTCGGAGTCTCCAGTCTTTTGAAGGGCGCTGACAAAACTGCCACTCCTCGGGGCGACAGCAGGAGAAAGTAAACCCTGGTCCAGCCCTTATCAAGCATTTCGAGTCAAATAAGTAGTATAGGGTCCAAGGTCATTAGGGTCAAGAGTCAGTTAAGTCAGAAATCCTTGAATTCCGGTCCTCCGAGTCATCCGAAGGCCTCATGCCCGAGGATTATGAATAGATATCCAATGTTACTTCCCTTTTGCTTTGAATGAAATGGTTGACCTTTCTGCGTATCCCTTAATTGCCACCTTAACAAATCATAAGTTAACTAAAACAAATCTTAATGACTTAAAAGTGGTTAATAATGATTCATTTGAAGAGGACACAGACTTTTTAGACGAAAACTTTTTAAATGATAATATAAAGCAGGTTTTTGAGCGAGACGACAATCGGGCCCAAGCTGCCGATGAGGTATTGACTACAGTGAATTTGGGAACTACTAAAGAGACCAAAGAGACACAGATTGGCAGTTTCTTCACCGGAGAAGAGCGGGAAGCCCTCATTAATTTGCTCAAGGAATACGTGGACGTGTTTGCCTGGTTCTACAAGGACATGCCCGTATTGGACATTTCAACTGTTGAGCACCGAATTCCCCTGAACCCAGAAGCCAGGCCTGTCAAGCAGAAGCTTCGCCGGATCAAGCCAGAATGGTCTCTCCAGGTCAAAGAAGAAATAGAGAAGCTGCTCGGAGTGGGTTTCATTAGAGTGGTCGAATACCTGAAGTGGTTGGCCAACATAGTGACGGTAACCAAGTCGAATGGTAAAGTCAGGGTTTGTGTGGACTTCAGGGACCTAAACAAGGCTAGCCCGAAGGATGATTTTCCCTTGCCCAATATCAATCTGTTGGTGGACACTACTGCCAGTTACGAAGTCAAGTCATTTGTGGATGGCTTTGCGGGTTACAATCAGATTAAAGTCGCCGAAGAAGATCAAGAAAAGACTGCCTTCACTAGCCCTTGGGGAACCTTTTGTTATACGGTTATGCCCTTTGGTCTGAAGAATGTCGGTGCCACTTATCGACGAGCAGTCACTGCGCTTTTTCATGACATGATCCATAAGGAGATCGAGGTCTATGTTGATGATAAGATTATCCATTCCAAGGGATCAGATGGTCAACACTTGGTCGACTTGAGGAAGTTCTTTAATCGGCTGCGGGAGCATGACATGAGATTGAACCCGGCAAAATGTACTTTTGGCGTAGTCCGAGGAAAAGTTCTGGGATATATGGTCACGGAACGGGGAATTGAAGCCGATCCGAGAAAGATTAAAGCCATCATGGAGATGAAGCCACCAAAGACGGTCACGGAGGTGAAGGCTTTCATGGGCCGCCTCCAATATATCAGCCGGTTCATCCACCAGCTAACCTCTATTTGTGAGCCGATCTTTAAGCTACTCAAGAAGAATCAGGAGGTTGAATGGAACGAGCAGTGTCAGATCGCCTTCGAGAAAATCAAGGCCTACTTGGTCCATCCCCCGATCCTCTGTCCTCCTCATAAGGACAAGCCTTTGTTGCTATATTTGATAGTTACAGATACGGATGTCAGCGCCATGCTCGCACAAGAGAAATCAGATTCAAAAGTGGAGAATGCCATCTACCTCGTCAGCTGGAAACTTCAGGGCAGCGAATTGAATTATTCAGCTTTAGATAAAATCTGTGTAGCTTTGGTATGGGTGGTCAGCAAATTGAGACACTATCTTTTGGCGCATACAGTACACCTGGTGTGAAAGATGGATCCCATCAAATGCCTATTCGGTAAGTCTTTTCTGTCATCAAGGCTTGCGAAGTGGTCTTTCTTTCTAGCCGAGTTTGATATCAAATTTGTGACCCGCAAGGCAATCAAAGGCCAAGCTTTGTCAGATCATTTGGCAGACTTCCCGAGCTCATAAGCGCGTGGACTCGAACCCCAGTTTCCAGACGATGGAATTTTCATGGTAGAAGGTGCAGACCGTTGGCAGTTGTTCTTTGATGGTGCCGCCAACAAGAGGGGCAATGGTATCGGCATGGTGTTGGTTGATCCGAAGGATGTGCACACCCCCGTCGCTATCAAGTTGAACTTCTCGGCTACTAACAACGCCACGGAATATGAAGCCTGTATAGCCGGCCTCGAGGCAGCTTTAGAGCGAAATGTCGAAAAGTTGGAAGTGTACGGAGACTCTCAGCTAATCATCAATCAGGTGTCCAATAAGTGGAGAACTATGGACCAGTACCTGCAGATGTACTATGCCTATATGGAGGACCTGATCAACCAATTCAAGGAGGTCACGTTCCACTACCTACCCCGGGACAAGAACAGGTTCGCGGACGCCCTGGCCACTTTAGCCTCTTTGGTAGAGATTCCGGAGGGAAAGTCAGTAACACCATTCAGGGTTGGGAGGCGTGAGAACCCTGCCTACTGTTGTCAGATTGAACTAGAAAAGGTCGATGACTTGTGGTATAGCCAGATCTTTCAGTACCTTAAGCATGGCGAAGCCTCATTCCCAACAGAGGAGGACGGTAAGCTGAAAGAGGGTCTTCGCACTAAAAGCTTGCAAGCTTTGAAGAGGTTGTCTGCACAGTATGTTATTCTGGGAGATGATTTGTGGAAGAAAAGACACCGAGGACCACTTTTGCTCTGTATCAGCAGGTCTAAAGCTAAAAAGGTTACGGAAGAAGTCCATGGTGGTGCATGTGGGCCACACATGAACGCCCGAGCTTTGATGTTCAGCATACTCAGGATGGGCTATTATTGGATCTCCATGGAGACTGACTGTATACAGTTTGTGTGGACTTGTGACAAATGTCAGCGATTCTCCAATCTCAACCATATACCTCCCCATGATCTCTACTGTATGAGCACTCCTTGGCCGTTCGCAACTTGGGAGATCGATGTTATTGGAAAGATAACTCCTGCCGGCAGTAATGGGCACGAACTTGTGTTGGTTGCTGTCGATTATTTCACCAAGTGGGTCGAAGCAACTTCCTACAAGGTCCTCAACTCCAAAAAGGTGGCCCATTTTATAAAAGAGAACATTCTGTGCTGGTATGGAGTTCCGAATGAGATTATTTTTGACAACGGTTCACACTTCGAGGGAGATGCTGACAGACTGCTCGCAGAATTCAGGATCAAGGGACATAAGTACTCCCCTTATCACCCTCAAACCAATGGTGCTGTCGAAGCAGCAAACAAGAATCTAGAGAGGATCATCCGGAAAATGGCCGAGAGGAGCCGAGATTGGCCTGAGAAGCTTCACTTGGCATTATGGGGCTATCGTACTTCAGTGAGAACAGCCACCTGTGAAACTCCATTCGCTTTGACATATGGAATGGATACCGTCTTGCCCATTGAATTAGAGATTCCCTCTCTTCGGGTTCTGCTAGAAAACGAAGTCAATAAGATAGACTGGCTTCAGAGTCGACACGACGAGTTAGCTCTCTTAGATGAGCGAAGGCTTAAAGCGATGGAGCACATCCGGGCTTATCAGAAGCGTATGGCTAGAGCCTTTGACAAGAAGGTACATCCCCGTGACATTAAGGTGGGTGATTTGGTCTTAAAAGAGAAACCACCGAACCAATTCAGTCCGTTTGGCAAATGGGCGCCAGTTTGGGTTGGCCCATATTTGGTGAAGGAGATATTATCTGGTGGGGCAATGAAGTTGACAGATTTGGATGGTAACCCCTTCATGCACCCAATGAACGGCGACAAACTGCGCCGCTATTACGTTTGAATCGAGTCTTCCCCTCTATAAAAAAAAAGAAAAAAAAATAAATAAAAATAAAAAAAAAATAATAAAAGCGCAAAAATAATGTACCCAAACGAGACTGAAAACCTCTCAAAAGGCAGTCCGTGCAAAACAAAGGGCGCGCTAGGTGCTAAAGAATATACCCAACTAGGCTGAAAATCCTAAAAACGGGCGGTCTCGGTAAAAAATAGGGTTGCACCACTTGTCCCCCTTCTATCTATCCCTTTGTTTAAACACAAGTTAATTGGGTCGAACTACGGAGACACAGGCCCCTTAGTCCATTTACGTAAAGGGAATGTAGGCGGCCGTTCGCGATTCGGTCTAAAAATCATAAAAATCACCAAATCACATCACTTGATTGTATTCATGATTACCAAAATGTGTCTTGATTAAGTTCTGAAGTAATTTCAACTTTCATTACATTAATACATTCATTGATGAGTTCGAGCACGATCTACTCTCGACTCACTAACATTAGCAAAAAATAAAATCTTTTAAAAAGGTACGTCTAAACTGTCTGTGTCGGCAATAAGGGATACAATGACCGGTCACCTAATCCTAGTCACTCGTTCCCACTACCGAACTAGTACCCTTCTTCTTCCTTTTCCTTGGTCCTCGGGAGATCTTTGGCCTAGCTATCCCAAACAGTTCTGTCTCCCGTCGTCCCGGCTCAGGAAAGATACGAGTCGATGAGTCAACCAATCCGGCAGCTCTCGGTGCCGCACAGGCAGCCCTCTCCTCTCTCAAAGCTGTCCTCCGGGCCATAACTTCAGGGTCATCCCTCATCTTGGCCCTTCTCTCTACGAGTTTATCAAAATTTGCTGTCGGATCGTCGGTCACGTTGTCTGGGTCAGTCAGCTCCTCAGCATCACGTAGCTCCCGGCTAGTCCGATCCCCTCCTCGGATCCCTTGGCAATATGCCTCAATGGTGTGCTGAACCGGCCCCATCTGCTCCCAATACCAAACGAGATACAAGGTGGATAGATATGTGATCCCCCAGGTCTTCCGTATCAATGTGTGAGCGGGAAAAGCTGCTCCCGAAAAGGCCCTGGTAAAGAATCTGAGAGTCCGGACATCAGTCATGTCAAGAGGAACGGTATCCCGGGCTATCTTCTCTCTGAACCCGTCAATAACCTGCTGTGAGTACCCGTACTGCCTCAGAACAAGTAAGGGGATGCTAAATGATGAAAAGTGCAATCCCGGCAGCCTCACGACAACAGAATCATCCTGTCTGCCGCTCATGATCTTGAGCCTCCATCCGGGAACCCAATACTGAATATCCGTGGTGGTATGCACAGTCAATCGCCTCTGCCCGGCTCTCTGTGAGGCCTCAGGAGCTACTCGCCTCTGCTGTGTAACCCCGTCTTTGCGGTGCGCCTGCGGGTAATGGGGATATAAGTCCCAACCGCTCAAAGAGCCACAACGATAAGAGACTGGGGCTGCCGCGTCCCATGTGTAATGATCCTCCAGCCAGTCAGTCCATCCCATGATAGGTCTTTGCCAGCAAAATGGGAACTATGTCTCTCTCTCCTGCCGGGCCGAATCTCGGTCGATGTGGTACCTCGGTAACCACATCTGCCTAACAACTCCTAGCGATGGGGCATACCCCATCATACTCATGAAGCGGTATAGGAGATCATAATCGGCATGAAAATGTCCATGGCCACAGATAAGTCAAAAGCCCGGACGTGATCTGACCAATCGGGCTATTCTGGCAGTCAATAAAGGACGCAGGTCAAGAATCAGATCGGATACCTGCTCTGTGTGAAATCCCAAGAAATCGGCCAACTGTTCAGTCAAGGGTCGTGAATCTCGTGGGAAGACCGCATCTCTGAGCTCAGCTCCCCCAGTCAGTGCACGGAACTCTTTAATGGTGGGTGTAAAGTCATTGTATGAAAGGGTAAAGACATGCCTCTCGCAATCCCAATATCTGGACGCAGCCTGGAGAAGATTCCAATCTACCGCCCACTCCTTTAATGCCCAGATGCATCTCAACCCATACCGTTGATCGATAACCCTCCTATTGGTGCTATGATGGTGGTGGGTTAGATTGACGAGATCGAAGTGAAATTGATGTTCTTTGATCTTGGATCTGTCGTTGTAATGCTCCATTTCGGGTCAAAGGTCGAATCTTGGGGCTAATTTCAGGATGGAAAATCAATTTGGTTTCTGCTATGACTGCTGGAATGTGTTTTTTACGAGTCTGCCTCCTTTTAAATGCTGGGGCTTGCTGCTCAAGAAAACCTAGCCCTCAGACTCTCCATGTCGAACGACATGGGGCCATCCCATGAAGTCATGTGTCGGACGACATGGGAAGCCCCATCGGGCACTTGTGGCAGCGGCTGCGTGCAACCCCTTAGCAACCCAATGCTTGCTCAAAGCCTACCCAAACCTGTCCAAAACACCCAAAAACCATACATACACAATTCCTTTCACCTATCAAGCACATGGGAGAGGATCTGGCATACCCAACACACCCACAGATGCATAAACATTGCCCAATACATGCAAAACCACAAAAATACCCAATCACATCAAAAGCCACCATTTTGTACCTTCTCGGGACAGACTTGTGCATATGAACAAGCAAATATACAATAAAGCAAATACTTTAGTTGTTAAGTTACAAAATGCAAAAAAAAAAAAAAATTGTTTTACTGTCAATGAAATAGTGCATGCATTTTCTCCCTCTCTATTCCTAAGGAATCAGAAGAGCACGGCAAAAGGGGACCGCCATGATCACTCCGACTCGGAGTCATCGTCTGAATCCTCCTCGTCCTCCTCAGAGCCGCTGTCATCCTGGCCGCTGCCTACCTCCTCCTCAGAGCCGCTCTGCTCCTGGCTGTCGCCGCCACCCTCCTGCACCTCATGAATCTCGCCGTCAGAGTCATCATTATCCTCATATAAAATCCAAGGCTGAGGCTCGCCATAATATTCGTGCCACTCGGGCAATGTGGAGGAAGAGGGCTGATAAGGATCATCCTCACCATCATCATCATCAGGCTGGGGCTGCTGACTCGACCCACCCGCCTGTGAGCTAGAAGGAGCCAAAGTCGGCCTGCGCCTCTTCTTGGGAGGCACGACATCGCCAGGCTGAGAGCTGCATCTCCCCTTCCAATGCACCGCGCTCTTCTGAAATTGGCGCAGCATCTTCACGGCCCCGATAAACGCCTTGGCCACCGCCCTGTAAGTCTTGGCTAGAACCTGTTGAATCAAAACAAAAGAGACAGTTAGAAGCAATAAATACAGGCAGTAAAGCAGTAAAAGGCTTGAACGGAGCAGAAAAGAAAAGAATGCTCACAGAGGTAGTCCCGCGGGGAAGCCGTAAATGGGGATGAGTCTCAGACATGTCAAATGAAGAGCGGCGAATGATGCCCTCGGTCTCATACTCAAAGAAACGGGGAGGCATCAGTATCTGCACCCCCGCTACCCTCCTAGCAGCCATGACCTGAGGAGTCACCAGCCGAGTAAAGACGAACTGGCCGTAGTCTTCATCATCCGACAGCTCAGCAGCATCAATACCCGTCCGCAAGCGCTCCAAGTCAGGAAGAGCCCGGGTATACCAAATCCCCTCAGGAGGATCGTGAGGGGCGCGGGCGGCAGCACCATGTCCATGCTGCCTACAGACTCTCTCTCCCAAGTATAGGTCATCACCCTCCAAGCCAATCAGAAGCCTCCTCGTCTGAGTCACCAAGGTGGCATCACCAACAACGCCCTCGTCATACCTACCATGCCAAGGGAACAGTCTCAACCCAGCAGGGATGCCCCTCAAGGCAATCATGGTGTCCTCGTAACAATCCGTCTTCCGAGGCTTCGCCCCGTCCACTCTCCGACTCTCCCTAGCCCGAAAGGTCCATCGGCGAATGGTAGGGAACAGGTCTGCAGCAATCCCATCAGCTACAGCCCAAGCATAACAGCCAAAGACCTCATAGGCCCACACCTAAAAATCAGAGACAAGAATCTTTCAGTGTGCAGCAGCTGTGATAAATGATGACAGAAAAGGCAGTACGACAGTCAATGTGCAAAAAGTAAAAAGAGCATACCTCCAGGACCGTCTGGTAGCAATCTAAAGAGGTCACCGTGCCCCTGCTCACCTCATCCAAGCCAAGCTAGTCTCACCCCACGAAAAGGTGGAACCTCGCCCCAGTCTCGAAGGGGCTCCAACAGAAGAGTCAATGCCGTAGTAGAGGCATTGCAGAACAGGGTATCAGAAAAACCAGCCCAGGCAAACGCCCTCGCCAACTGCTCAACTGTGACTGTAGCCACACCCTCAGAGTAAAGACGGCACTGCTGCATCAAAGCCGAATGCAAGTCCGCCAATGGGACCCCGTTGCCCTTCAAACGAAGGGTCGGGACCGATCAATGCTTTCTAATGGCATCAGGGCTCGGGACACCGGGATCCTCGAAAAAATGGGTCTGCAGTGAGCTATGAGGCAGGTGATGGCGGTAAAGTCATAGGGAGTAATGGTGGACTCCCCCAGGACAGATGAAAGGTGTAGGTGGAATCCCACCAGTATTGCCTGAAGGCCCGCACAAGCTCCACGCTCCTAGGCGTGTCCCCAAACTCTCCGACGACAGTAAAGAACGGGCCGAGGCCAGCAGCAAATATCAAGCCCTTGGGACTGTCGGGCAAATCAGAAGAACCGGGAAGAATACCCCAAATCGTAGCAATTGCCTCAGGGGACCCCTTGGTCTGTAAAGCCTGTAGGTAAGCACAGCACAGGTATAAGAACATACTCATAATGGTGCGTGCATTCTTTTACTTGTGTGCATTTTCGATCTCTAAAATCACATAATTCTTTCAAAAGAACAAAAAAAGATTTTCAAAATAATGCATTTCATTCCAAGCATGCAACATCCTTTTGGGTGCGATTTTCCCCAAATTCTATCTCGAGCCCTAGAAATCCAACTTCGAAAAAGAAAAGGGAAGGGTTGATGGTTTAGAATACTTACCCCCATTCGCTCCGCGGTGGAAGTATATAAATCAAGGCTCGGATAGAGCCCATTCCCCTCCAGAAATTTCTTTCGTTTGTTCCGATCAACGAGCCTCCTTCTCTTGGACAATCCTAATTGCACTTGCCTTCTTGATTCCGCTCTCGGAGGCATTGTCGATTTGGTTTGAATCAAAATCGGAGGGAGGAATTTCAAATTTTCTTCTCTTCTCTCTCAGAAAACTCGGCGGCTGTTGTTTGCATTTAAACCCTCTGTCTTACGACTGGATGGTTTTAATTGAAACAGCCTGGGGAAGGCCCCATGTCGTACGACATCCATATTCCAGAAGGGGTGATCTTCCTTTTTTTCCCCTGGTCAATTTTGCCAGTCCCTCGCGACTGCCTATCATCATAATTCACCATTTCGTTCGGGTATAAACACCCACCTCTCAGTCTTTCTCAAGACAATCGCGGATGACTCTCAAAGAAAAAGTCAAATCGCGGGTGACTCCCAAAGAAAAAGTCAAATCGCGGGTGACTCCCAAAGAAAAAGTCAAATCGCGGGTGACTCCCAAAGAAAAAGTCAAAATCGCGGGTGACTCCCAAAGAAAAAGTCAAATCGCGGGTGACTCCGAAAGAAAAAGTCAAATCGCGGCTGACTCTAAAAAAAAAGTCACATCGCGGGTGACTCCCAGAGAAAAAGTCAAATCGCGGGTGACTCCCAAAGAAAAAGTCAAAATCGCGGGTGACTCCCAAAGAAAAAGTCAAATTGCGGGTGAATCCCAAAGAAAAAGTCAAATCGCGGGGTGACTCCCCTTGGAACAGTCAATCTTCGGGGTGACTCCCCTTGGAACAGTCAATCTTCGGGGTGAATCCTCTCGGAACAGTCAAACCATTAGGCACAAAGCCCGTGGCCGCTCATTAGCGCCACCTCTTTGTTGAACTACGATTTGGTTTGATTCCCCCACGGGATACGTAGGAATCCTTTCCACAAAAGGTCCAGCCACTCGACCATCTTGGTCATCTTTTTCCCCCGCCGTTCGTGTCCGGCTCGGGATTCTCATTGTGTCGACGACCCCACTTCTCATGGAAGTGACATCGCCGAGGGGCTCTGTGAGTACCCCGACCCGAACTCGTGTTTTTGGGTCCACTTTCATTGATTTTTTGGCTCATTTATTTGCTAAAACGCAATTTGAGCCCAATTATCTATTTAATTACTCAACCCATTGGGCCTGCCATCCATTCGGCCCAACTTTGCCATAAAGTTGACCGGTGTCGGATGACACCTGTTATCCAAAGGCGGTTTAACTCCCTCTGTCGTCCGACATGGAGCTTCCTATCAGCATGCCTATAAATAAAGGGCATGGCTGATCATTTTAAAGAGGGGATTTTGGCAAGAGAGGAAACTCTGCAGAAATATACACTCACTCTCTCTCTCATACACACACACTCACCTCCCTCCTCACACACATACACACCCAAGCCAAGATCCAAAGAAAGGCTTCCTTTGTTGGTGTTTTGAAGGGGTAAACATCATACTATTGGTGCTTTTACCTTGTGGACTACAATAGGTAGCCACTAAACCCATTCTCTCTCTGATTAACTCTTGCATATTCATCCATACCATCTTGCATGCGTACATGTCTTGATATTATGTGAAATATTTGGGATTTTGCATGATAAAGGTGGTGGAGAGGTGAATCTTCCATATTCACCCCTCCCCACCTCAGATCTGAACATTTGGTGGCCTTAGCACCATTAAAGTTTGCATCTTGGATAGCTTCCTTTGAGTTAGGAGGAGATGGCTACATGACAATGGCCAAAAACATGTGATTAATCACATTTGGCCATTAAAGCCATGTGATCCTCCCATAATACTCACGTAGTGTTACTATTTTACTGCTTTCAGTTAATAATGTAGTTTAGTTTTGCTTTGGGAACAAGGTGGGATCAATCTGACTGAAGGGCACTAAAACAGGCCGCCTATGTCGGACGACATGGGACTCCTCAAGAGGTCCTGTGTCATACGACATAGAGTTCCCAGAGGGCTGTACAGCTTTCATGGACTTCAGATCTATCAAGATTGATTCCCCTTTGTGACTCAAAGCTTGCTCAAGTAGTTTTGGCTCATTTACCACTATTTGGGGTGTCTAAGGTCTGTTTGGGCGCGATCCATTGATGGAAGCGGTTTGTCATGTGACATAGACAACTTCGGATGCTCTATGTCATATGACATCCGTATCATTAAAAGTCGATCTCGACTTTGCTTACTCCAATCAACCCCAAACTGATCCTAGGCCTTTAATAGTGCCTCTTCCTAGTTAAAAATAATATTGTTCCAATTCCAGAGCAGCCTTGGTGTTGTAAGGGACAATCTGACCAGGAGGCCTTATGTCGTCCGACATCCCTCTCTGAGGAAGACCTGTGTCGGACGACATCAGAGCTTCCTGAGCAGACTGTCTCAGCCTTCTGCCTTGTAATGCAAGTCTCCGTTTGTAAGGGAGTGGCCCTCTGTCATGGTTCACAAGTTGTATCCAGTCCCTATACCATCAATAAAAATCCAAATTTGCATGCCTTGCTTGTTGACACATATTGCGCACACACTTTGAATGATTATAATTGTCCGATGTTTGATTGAAAGTCTCGAAAGAGGCGTGTTGGGTGAACTCTCAAGTTCTTCCCAACACGTAACCAGACCCCCGAACTCAAATTCTCTTTAAAAATAGGGTTTTCAATGTTTTCCTTTAAAAACGGCGTGGCGACTCCCAAAAACAAAACACAATTTTATAAAAACGTCCAAAACCACGAGAAAGGTTGGGGAAAGAGGGATGTTTTTTCTGGAGGTCGTACATTCACATAGCGGTCTAGCTTTCCCTCGTCAACCCACCTTTGGATCATTTTCTTAAGGGCGTAACAGCCTTCAGTATTGTGACCATGGTCTTTGTGGAAATCACAGAATTTGGAAGTGTCACGAGGGAATTTTGGTTTATTGCTCAGCGGACGGGGTGGAGGAAGGTTCACTAGTTGCATGATCTCCGTGATGGGTTTGGTAAGAGGGGTAAATACTTCAGGTTTTTCAATTCTTCTTATTCTATTCTTCCCCTTGGATCCCTTACCATTCCCATTGTCATTGTGGCGAGTGCCGGCCGCTTCTGGTTCCGCCTTGTCAGATCCCCTTTTCTTGCTTTTATCCTCAGCCTGGCAATGGCGTAAGCCACATTGTACAATTCAGCCTTGGATTTAGGTTCTCGGGTGGAGAGTTCATAGATGAGGGGACTGGATCTCAATCCGGAATTAAAACAAACAATAACCTCCCTGTCAGTGAGGCTTTCTTCCACTTGTTTCGCCATCTTACGGAATCGATTGTAGTAACTGAGGGTGGTTTCATTCTTTGATTGCTCGATATTGGCAAGATCGGTCAATCTCATCTTCCTCCTTTTAGCCGTGGCAAAGTGGTCTAAGAACATTCTCCTCATGCCTCTCCAGCTATCGATGCAACCTTTTTTTAGCTCACGGAACCAGGTCAAGGCTGTTCCGGAGAAGGTGCTCGCGAAAGCTTTACAGAGCATGTCATCAGCTTTGGTGAGGAGATTCATGGTTTGTTCTAAACTTTGCACGTGGTACTTTGCGTCTGTGGTTCCATTGTATTTTTCAAAACTCGGGACCTTAAATTGGGGATTTGGTGGTGCATCAGTTATCCTCTAGGAGAACAGACGGGTGGACCAGTCATAGTCATCATTATCAACCTTTTTTCCCATCTCCATGTCATCAAGTCTCTGTTTCAGGAGTTCCCATTGTCTGGCGTCCACTCCTTTATCAATGCTAGAGTGAGCGCTGCGTTGGGAACTGCGGGTTGACTTATCTCTAGGGCGATCATTCACCCTACTGTGTCCTTCATCGTTTTGGTGACTGTCACGTCGTTTAGATGGTTCTTTATCATGTCTTGGCTCTATCTCCTGGCCACCAAGTAACATTCTGCACGGCTCGGGAGTTCTCGGCCGTACAAACTCACGAGGATGAGGACGGGGGAGTCTCTACGAGGACGAGGAGAGTCCTGGCGAGGTCGACGGGGTCGAGGTGATCCGGGGCGTCGAGGTGCTGAGACGAGGAGGAGATAAACGTTTAGTCAGACTAGACTGAGCCTTGTCCTTAGGTCCCTTGAATCCACTTCTTGTCCTTGGAGCTCAACTGGCTCCTCAGGTCAACCACCTGGTCTTTCTTCTGATTGTGATGCCAAGGACGGGGAGGCTCTCGGAGGGCCTGCTTAGGTTGTACAGCAGGATCGAGGGGAGGACCTCGTCGCTCACCCTGCTCCCTTCCACGAGAGTTGCCCATCGACAGCAGCATGAATTCAACCATGGAATTGTCTGGATCCAATTGCAAAAGAGCAATCTGTGTCTCATACATCTTTTGCAATGTCTCCATCTGTCTATGTAGCAAAGTACGTCGGTTAACGGGTTGAGTGATGTCTGCCTGGCCGACGTCGGCGTTCTTCATCGCCTTCCTTCCCATTCGTTTCCCTTTTGGGACGTCCCAGATCAAGAGTTCATTTCCAAAAGAGGCAAGTTTTTGAATATATTAATACCCTTATCATCTTCATATATTTACAAAAAAATCATTCATTATATCCTTATACATTCTCTCTCCTATTTCCTACCACACATTTAACTACTATTCCTCCCACTCATTCTCTTTCCTATTAAATATTTTTAACTTTTACATTCTCTCTCCTATTCTCTACCACACATTTAACTTTTACATTATCTCTCATATTTCCTACCACACATTTAATTACTATTTCCTATCTCACATTTAACTTTTATTCATTTTTAAAAAAAATTCTTAAGAAGCGTGAAATCCCTCCCATATACCCTTGGTCTGGGACTGAGGGAGTATATTATATTCAGATTAAAGGCATGGACAGTTTATTGCATAGTTGGAAGAGTTCAGATAAATGAAAACATGTGAAAATGACCAAAATAATCCGAACACAAGTTATAATAAGCTAATTGCATATTATAAATAAATGAAATGGAGTGTATTTATAATGAGTCAATAATTGCATGCAGTCGAACTTTACGAACCCAGATCCATTCCCAAAACACTCTTGTTGGTCAATTTAAAAATGTCAAAATTTATTTTTATTCATTGTACTTTCACTCAATTTTTGTTCGAACCATTGTACCTTTTTATTAATATAAAAATTATTACATTTTGAAAAACCCATTATTCATATATCAAAGTTGTGCCTTAATTCGTTCCGAGTAAAACAAAAGTTACAAAGAAAGTATACAAAAGTTTGGTTACAAATATACTAGTTGGTAATGAATGATTGAATGTTGTGTTTTTAAACAGACTATTTATTAATCTATTATCCAATTATGTAATGCCTGTAATTGTAAATAAATTTTTGTAACCTTTCTTTCCAACCCTAATATGGGATTGAGATAATAGATTTCTCAATAGTCATTTTTATGTTAACAAAAGAAGAATAATGGTTAAAATACACCCAAAATCTTATGAAAAATCGATTGATTAGTAAAAAAGTGTTTTTGAATTGGGTTTGAACCAGGCTGAGCCGTGCAATGATATTTTTGTAAATAACTAATTTTTTTTAAAAAAAAAATAATGCAGGACCTTTTTTGTAAATAACCAAAACTTCTCAAACCTTTTGGCACTTTTAGAAACTGTAACTGGCATTTTGAAGACACACACCGACACTATGTAACATACAAACGAACACTTTACTGTTGGATAAAATCTTGTAAATATAGAAAGGAAAACAAATTACAACATTGAAAATACAATATACAACAATTCTGAAAAACATAAAAAGAAAGATACAACCGTATTTGATCTCTTCATTGGGTTTGTCCATCTTTAATCTCTTGTATCCGAGTCGTGTGAGAACACACTCTCCTTAAAACTTATTCGTTCTCCTCTCTACGAGTGCTTGAGGTTTCAACGGGCGTTAGTCTCCCAGGATAAAACGGATTAACCGGAACCACTCCGCACTTGAGCTTTCCGGCGAAATGAACTAATATGCTTGGACAATATCACCATTCCAATAATTCAAGGAGGGCAAAGGAAGAAGATGAATAAATTGCAAGAGGGTAGAAGAAGATTGATGGAAAAAGCTTCTTTTTGTGTGTTTTTCTCTTATCTTTATCTCTATTTTTTTCTCTCTTCTTCCAAGAGTTGTGGGTATTTCTTTTATAGCTCAAAACTCCCCAAGGATTAACTCTCCAATTAATCCACATATTGATGATAATCTTAATTCAACAATTAACCTTGCCATCAATTTCTTTTTGGAGTTTCATTTGCCGATCATAAATGGACATTAACCTTGGAAGTTATTCTTGGAATTAATCTTGAATTAAAAGAATTATAATTCAATAAAAAATGGCCAAAACTATCAACTAGTTTTTCCATTCTTTTTACATGTGAGACAAACTCACATTTCCAACTTCCATCCATTTATTTAAGATGTAATATTTTTATCATCCAATCTTCAAATTGAACAAATAAAATATTATTTTCATGTTCTCACGGAGTAGAATATGAACTCACAATAATCTTTGTCCAACGATAAACGATTTTTCCAAGGAAATGTACACAATTTCCTTCACACACAACATACTTTTCCAACAATCCCCCACATGAAGGAAATTGAGGACGAGATTGGTGATAGAGTCCAAACGCACAAAAACTTGCATACGAAGGTGTGGGGATATTGCCCATTGAACCTCCGCTCGAACTAGCATATTTACTCTACTCGCAAGTCGATAGACGCGATGTCCTTGAATCGATATGCTTTTTGTGTAGCTGATCATATACTAGACACAAGTAATGTCCTAACATATTTCATTTCTCATAGCTATGTTCGTTCATGGCCCTGAACATAATGCTTGATTCTGTGAGAGGGTCTAAGAATTGAGCCTCATATAATTTTTCTCGAAGCGGCCCCACTTCCTCTCACATAGGTGATTTCTTAAAAGTAACCCGTATTACCCCGCTCGAATTTTCGACGCGTAAGAATCATTAAAAGCCATAGGCTTATCCTTGTCCTTTCGGGATGTCACTAATAGGAATGGACTTGGGGTTGATTCCCCCACAGTGACGCTACAAGTCTTTTAACAGTTAGGTTGTCCCATTGAATCTAGTTCTTGGGATCTCCAGTCATCTAGATTGGGTTTTCCGCTGTGTTTAACTTTTAAGAGGCTTACGTCTCATTCCCCTCATCGGACTTTCAACTAACTCTCTATTTAACCCTTTGGTTAACGGATCCGTTTATCATTTGACTTCAAATTATCAAATTAGTTGAGGGTAGTTATTTAATGGTATTATGTCTTAGACATAAATGTCTAGACTATCATTACACATATTGCTATATGTCATGTCAATCATAAATTGACTTTAGCAATATAACATCTTGCTACCACAAGCTTTATCCATGGGACAAGTGTTAACGCAAATTCATTCTAGTGATTTTATATTGATCCTATCAAATTTATCAAGAATATCCATCTAATGACTTGTTTAACAACGAGTCCATTAGTTTTCCTTGAATTTGAATCAAATGATCAAATTTACTAGAATTTTTCTTAGTTAACAAATCGTATTTTGAATTTAATTAACAAAGTGATGTAGCCACTCTTGTTAATTATATCCACACAATCAAACCTTTGATGTCCTCTTTGTACTTGTCTCAAGTCATACAAGGCTTTACAAACTAGCACATTTCCTTCTAGGTTTCATTTCATGAACCGTTTCAATACTTTGATCTATTTCATTCAAAGTATCGTTTATTCACTTCCATGAATTTGACATCAATACTTGATTTCCATTGATATTATTTTCTTTTGATTTTTATATATATTCAAACTTATTGAATCATATATAACAAACCAACATGCACAATTGTTATAACATAACTCTTGAAACATAATCCACCATTTATTAACCAATTTCAATTTATTTGGTAATTGGACTTTCTACTTTTGCGAAGCACCCCCACATTCACAAGTGTACGTAGGCCTACGTTTCCATATTTCATATGGACATCTCATTGTTTTCTTGGGGAAATCTTTCGAAAAGGTAATTATTTTCCAAAGTATACCAACCCCCACATTTTCAGGGTAGTCCTAAAATTAGCAATAATACCATTTTTTATTATTAACGCCATTTGATCATGGTGTACATTGTGAACACTTTGTTTCATTGCTCATATACAACAAACCCCACGGATTGTTCTATGTAAATTTTCTCTTCTAAATCGACATTTAGAAAGGTTATTTACATCCATTTGATGTATTTCAAATTTTTGCTATTCGGCAATTGCAGATACAAATCTTTATTCTCGTGATGAGAGAAAAAGTATAAAAGTAATCAAGGTCTTCATTTTTCTTGTAATCCTCAATTACAAGTCTAGCCTTGTACTCATTAATTGTTCCATCGGTCTTCATTTTCTTTTTGAAAATTCACTTATATGCTAGTGATTTACTACTCGGAGGTAAATCCACTAGTTTTTGTTAGTGTAATCTGCAGGTGATATCGCAGGTGATTTCCCAAAAGTCCAGGTGATATCGCAGATGATTTCCTGGACTGAAAATTATATAGTTGTATATTTCTTGTTTGTTATTTAATGGACTAACGTGCTAATATGGTCTGTATAGTCTATGGTTTATGGTTATATTTCAGGGTGCAATAGCATCAAAGAAGGAGCTAGACACGTGTGGAAATTGAAAGAAAAGAATTAATACATTTTATGTATTAATTCGTAACTTTGGCAAACAACAACAACAACACGTATGGAGACTTTGTCAAAGGTTGTTGCTGAGTTATAGAAGAAGTACAAGGATGCTAAAGCAAAGGAGTACAAGGCGTGGAAGCATGGCTTGAGGATTAAACAACTCGGTTGCTACAAAATAGGAAGTGGGAGCTAGAATTGTGGAACAACTTCACCCACTCTCCCTACACTTCCTCCACGAGCAAGACCAGCCCCAAGGCTGTTATTGGAGTAGCCTTCAAGTAATTGAAGACTATAAATAAGCTTGAAAGGTTTATTTGAAGACATGCCAATTATTTCATCACATTCACACCTTCGAAAAGCTTAGAGATAGAGTTCTTTGTTTGGTTCTTTTTAATCCTTTCTCCCTTGTAATTTTGCACTTGATTACTTTGGTATCAAGGTGTGTGAAGGCTATGATAGGATTCCGTTCTTTATCTCTTGTTCCATAGAGCTTAAAATAGATATAGCTATAGGGAACTTTCGGCTTTGTAACTTCATTCATAGTGATTATAAAGTCTTGCCTAAGAGGCACTCTCAAGTTATATTTATATAACTTGAGAAAAACAATTTTGGTGTTTTTATTCCGCTGCAAACTCTTTTATAAAATTGTTTTATTTTCGAAGTGTGTGTGTGTGCCATCCCAAGTGCTATCGTTGGTGCTGTTATCACCTTGGATATCACTTGTGATTCAAGCCGTGACAATTTCAATTGGTATCAGAGCCTCTCACTTGACGATACTAAGTGTTTGGTCCTTTTTATCATGGCTTTTGATCCTGCAAATCCAAACAAAAAACGTCTTCCTGTTTTAGATGGTTCGAATTATGCATATTGGAAAATTCGCCTTCGCTCGCATATCAAATCAATTGATCTTCGAGCATGGCGATCTATAGTTCATGGGTACTCTCTTCCACTATTACCTCTGATGAGGATGGTGATGTTGAGTTAAACCTGAAGGTGAGTGGACTAATGAAGAGATCACCCTGGCTAACTATAATGAGAAAGCTCTTAATGCTATCTTTGAGTGGGTTGACATGCATATTTTTAAACTTGTTCAAAATAGTTCCACAGCTCAAGAAGCTTGGGATATTTTACAAAGGTTTTGTGAAGGTGATTCTAGTGTGCGTGAAAACAAACTTAGAGGTCTTACTGGCAAATTTGAAAGGTTGAGAATGGGTGAAAGTGATACCATTTCCTCTTATTTTGAAAAATTGTTTGACATTGCTAATGAGTGTCAACTTTTAGGTGAACCTTTTACAAACAAACAATTGGTTTCAAAGGCTATTAGAACTCTCCCTGAGCATTTTAATATTAAGGTTTCATCTATAGAAGAGGCTCACAATCTTTCTACTATGAACATCAATTTCTTAATGAGCATCTTAAAAATCTTTGAGTCAAACCTGAGCAAAGTAAAGCTTCTAAAGGCAAGAGTGTTGCTTTAAAAGTTCAATCCTCTAGTGGTTCAACTAATGAGGATGACGAAATTTTTGAGGAATTAGGTGAAGATGCCAGTGTTGCCTTACTTACCAGAAATATAACTCAAATGGTGAGAAAATTTAACAAAGAAAATGTGCAGTAAAGCGCTAAAGAGCAACAAGCCAAGGTGTACAATTCAATGCCCAAGAGGACATTTCCATCTACTCAGAAAGGTGGTCCCATAAGGAGAGCATCATCAGATCAATCCAGATCTGATTCAAAATACCTTGAATCAATCCAATGTCATGCTTGCTCTGGATGGGGTCATTACTCAAATGAGTGTGCTAACACTCTAAGGAAGATGGGAAAGAACCTATGGGTTTCTCTCAGTGACAATGAAGATGAGGAGACCAATCAATCTGAAGATTCAGATCAAACAGCAATGGTGGTCACAAATTGTGACTCGAATTCTGTCAGTGATACCCCAGGTGATATCCAAAGTGGGATAGCACCTGAGATATCATCCAACAGGTATACAGATTTAAATTTGATAAATGCTGTTTGTTTTGTGGGTTCTGTTAACATGGATGCAGGTAGTTCACAAGAGGGTGAACAAAGTGAGGAGTTCAGCAAGGATGAAGTCATTCGTGGTCTTAAGAACCTTTGCAAAGAATTAGTGGACGAATGGAAGAAAGAGAACAAGAAGGTGATCTCTTTGTCCAAAGAGGTTCAAGACCTGACTGATGGCTTGACTAGATTGGAAGTGCAACTCACAAAGAAGGATGTGGAGCTGAACAAAGTCAAGGCCAAGCTTACTCTTGCCGAAGCAACATTTAAGAAACTCAACACGAGTTCTTCCAAGTTAGATGCAATTCTTGGGTTGAGCAAACCACTCAAGGCAGGTATGTGTTTTCAAGAGTCTTTAAATGCTATTACATCTACTTTGGCTAATAAGGAAGATAAGGTAGTTTTTGTTAAAGAAAGAGACAACGTTGAACTAATATCTTCTGATAAGTCTTACAACAAGGTAAAAATATGTAACTACTGTTACTCTTGGACATTTGAAAAATGATTGTAAAACTCTCTTAAAAGCAGTCCAGTTCCGTGTGATACCCTGAAGTGTTGCCTAGCACGTCAGATATCAGCTGTGCCGAAGAAAAGTTATCAAAGTAGGAAAGTGTGGAAACCTAAGTCCAATCTGATATGTGATGTTGTATGCACTACCTTAAAAACTAATGTTGAAGGTTCATGGTATTTTGATAGTGGTTGTTCTCATCATATGACTGGAACAAAAATGTTTTTAAAGGAATATGAACCTATTCAAGGTGGTAGTGTAGCATGTAATTGGTGGTGGCAAGAGTAATATAGTAGGAAAAGGCGTATTAAATGTACCTGAATTTCCTGCTTTGAAAAATGTTTTGCATGTTGATGGACTAGTAACTAATTTAATTAGTATTAGTCAACTTTGTGATGACAACCTTGAAGTAAAATTCAATAAAAACACTTGTGAAGTCTTTGATTGTACCAATAACTGTGTTATGACTGGTACTAGATCAAGTAACAACTGTTATCTTGTTGAGGATAAACAAGTGTGTCATTCTGTGAGGGTTGATGATGCTACCTTATGGCATCAAAAGTTGGGTCATGTCCATTTTCGTAACATTGTGAAACTCATAAATGCTGAAGCTATAAGAGGTATACCTAGTCTGGACATAAGTACGAAAATCATATGTGAAGATTGTCTAAAGGGTAAACAAACACGTGCTACCCATAGTACTACCCAACATAATGAGGAGTATTCTGGGACAACCTTACCGTTTTCAATTAATGCATATGGATTTAATGGGTCCAGTTGAGGTAGACAGTTTAGGAGGTAAGAAATATACTTTTGTAATAGTTGATGATTTTTCTAGATTTACTTGGGTATATTTTTTGAAAGAAAAATCAGAAACTTTTGAAAAGTTTAAAGTCTTACATGCTAAAATCAAAAACATGTTTTCTGCTCTTATCATGCAAATAAGGTCTGATCATGGAACGGAGTTTGATAATTCATTGTTCTTTACTTTTTGTGCATTAAAAGGAATTAAACATGAGTTTTCTGCTCCTAAAACACCTCAACAAAATGGGGTGGCTGAAAGGAAAAATAGGACCTTACTTGAGATGGCACGTGTGATGTTGTTTTCAAAAAGAATTTCAAAGAGATTTTGGGCCGAGGCCTTAAACACAGCGTGCCACACGGCCAATAGGGTTTTTCTAAGACCTGGTACTAGAATGACACCTTATGAAATTTTGAATGGTAGGATACCAAAGGCTCATTATTTTCATACATTTGGGTGTGTGTGTTATGTTCTAAATGATCGGGATTACTTAGCTAAATTTGACTCTAAAAGTGATAAGGCTATATTTCTTGGGTATGCTCAGGACAGTCGAGCATATAGGGTTTATAACCTTAGGTTAAAAACCATTCGAGAATCAATTAACGTTGTTTTGATGATTTAGCAAGTGTTACAGGTGATGGAGTACGGGAATCTCCATTAATATTGCTTTGGAAGAACTGGAGAATCAAAATCAAGTAAGTGATACCCCAGTCTTGGCCCAAGTGTTGCCACTGAAGGGATAGCATCTCCGGTATCACCCAAGACCAATCCAGCAATCGAAAAGGATGAACGACCGGATGATGATGCTCATGTGCATGAAGATTTGAGAAGGGATCCACCAGCTAGGATCAGAAGAGACCATCCTTCCTCTCAAATTATTGGAGAAGCTAGTGAAGGAGTACGAACAAGGAACAAAGGACATTTTAGTGACCGTGAAATGGCAAGGTATGTGTGTATGTCCACCACATACCACAAGGTAAAATATTCCTGTTTTGTTTCTTCTTTAGAACCCAAGAATATTTCTGAAGCTTTAAAAGATAATTTTTGGATACATGCCATGCAAGAGGAACTTGACCAATTTGCTCATAATGAAGTTTGGTGTTTGGTACCACGTCCTAGTAATACAAATGTTATTGGTACTAAATGGATTTTCAAAAACAAATCGATGAGCAAGGAAATATTGTTAGGAACAAAAGCTCGCCTCGTAGCACAAGGTTACACCCAAATTGAAGGTGTCGACTTTGATGAGACCTTTGCTCCCGTTGCTAGAATAGAATCTATAAGACTCCTCTCGGGCTATAGCTTGTTTTCTAAAAATTACTTTGTTTCAAATGGATGTTAAAGCCGCTCTTTTTAAATGGTTATTTAAAAGAAGAAGTTTTTGTTGAACAACCAAAGGATTTGAAGATCCTCATCTACCAAACCATGTATATAGACTTGATAAAGCCTTATATGGCTTGAAACAAGCTCCACGTGCATGGTATGGTCGCTTAACCTCTTTACTTGAATATGGCTTTACAAGAGGTGAAGCAGATAGGACCTTATTTATCCTAAGGTACGGCAAAGAAATAGTCATTGTTCAAATCTATGTTGATGACATAGTTTACGGCTCTACTTCTCAAACATGTTTAAAAGATTTTGTAGAAGCTATGACATCAACATTTGAAATGAGCATGATTGGAGAGTTAACATTCTTTCTAGGCTTACAGTGAAACAATCAAATGAAGGAATATTCATTTCACAAAGCAAGTATGCAAAGAGCCTAGTAAAAAGGTTTGGGTTGAAGGAGCAAAAAGTTCAAAAATCCCCATGTGTTCTTCTCTCAAACTTGGTAGAGATCAAGTAGGCGAGGATGTTGATCCTACTCTTTATCGTTCAATGATAGGTAGCCTTCTATCTCACTTCTAGTCGTCCCGATATCATGTTCGCCGTGTGTGTTTGTGCACGTTATCAAGCCAATCCTAAAGTCTCTCACCTTAATTTCCGTCAAAAGATAATTAAATATGTTTCAGAACAAGTGAATTAGGATTTGGTTTAGTAAGGATACTAATATCAATTTGGTTGGCTTTAGTGACTCGGATTGGGCGGGGGATATGGATGATAGGAAGAGTACTTAGCTGGGGTGTTTTTACTTGGGCAACAATTTAGTTTCATGGTATAGTCGTAAACAAAATTGTGTTTCTCTCTCCACAACAGTCCGAGTACGCTGTAGCTCGGTAGTTGTTGTTCACAACTTATTTGGCTAAAACATATGTTAGATGACTATGGCCTAGAGAGTAATTCTTCGACTATGTACCGTGATAACCTCGAAAAGTGCTATCAACATTTCAAAAACCCAGCTCAACATTCCCGTACCAAACACATTGACATACGTCATCATTTTCTTAGAGATATGGTAGATAAAGGCCTAATTAACATTGATCATATTGATACTAAGTATCAACTCGGCCGACATCTTTACTAGGGCCTTAGACCACGAGAGATTTTCTAGTTTGAAAAGATCTCTTGGTCTTTGTAATCTCCGAGTTCTGTTTCGTCTCGTGCTACCCTCAAAGTGATGTTATCACTTAGGGTAACACTTCAGATATTAGGTATTTTTTCTTCTTGGTTATTTACTTTTAAAAAAAATGCTTTATTATTTGTTTAACTGTTAGCTTAGTTCTAATACGTGGGCACATGCCGACCTTTTGTTATGGTAGGTTATTATTTAGGTTAGCACGCTCCGATATCATTCCCCTTCATATGCTTAAAGTGACAAAGTCACTAATATTTTCTTTTTGATAAATAAAAGACAAAGGCATTTATCCATACTATTCTCGAGCTCGGGCACGGTGTTCGCCGCAACGATGTACTCTTGCCAATGAGAATGTATGAGGTGATTTATGCTAAGTATTAGGACAATGGAGTTCGCCACACAATGCACCTCTACTAAAGGCATAGATCACTGGGTCTCTACACTTGAAATATAACTTGAAGCACTGAGCTCACATTACTACGATGCTTTCTTGTTTAAAGAAGTGTATTGAGACGTGTTTAACAAGCAATGTACTTAAAAATATATATAGGCATATAATGCCTAAAGTGCATGAAAAATGCTCACTTGTTATGCCCGAAGTGTCAAAAAGGCTAAGCTTATTATGCCTCAAGTGTTTGAAATCCGAAAATTATTTATCAAGGGGTTTTATATCATATGTGTTATCCTACGTGTTGCCATCATTGCCTTAACACATTAGTGTGTGCTATATTAGTTTTTTATTATTCTTATTTTCAAATATTGTTGATTAATTTCTCAAAATCTGAAAGTCTTTTTAATTAAAGAGTTTACGATTTTGAAAACGTCTTCAACAAGTTTCCTTTATTTTTGGTAAACATAATTAGTAACTAACCCATATTTATTTTAATTTGTGCATATAATGTTTCTGGGCTTAGTTACAAATTATTTAGTTTACTTATTTTTATTTTTTACGTTTTTACTTAAAAAAAAAAAAAAAAAAATTCTTTTTTTTTTTTTTTTTTTTGCAACCGTGTTGTATTGATTTAAAAAGAGTTTTAAAAAGGAAGTGGTTAGGTTTAATTCGGTTTGTGTGGATAGGGGATTAAAGTTTGAGAGATTTTAATAGGGATTGATTAGATAGGTTTCATTATGTCAAATCAAATTAAAATCTTGTTCCCCATTAAATCTCTTTCCTCTATTTTCACTCAACCTCCTCTTCTCTCTCTAACCGTTACCCTCATCTCTCTAAAACCCTCCTTCCAAATAGCTCTTCTTCTCTCCTCAAAATCCTAGGTCAAAAATACGCTTTCCAAAAAATTCTCTCAAATCTCCATGGCATCTCCATCCAAAGCTAGTACTGAACCTTCCCACACGGACCAAATGGACATCTCACCTAGTATTGCTCCATCCATGGCATCTCGTGTGGCCATGGAAACTTCCCCAATGATCACTCCAAGCTCTTCTCCACCAACAATGGCGATAGTTCCTTCCTCTGGCCCCATTACCTCGTTTGATCAAGGCATTCCTAAAGTGACTCTCATCCCTGCCGAGCCAAAAAGGAAGAGGAAAGCCCCAACTGCCAAGCTGTCTCCCCAAATCGCAAAAAGGAGGTCTTCCAACCGCATTAGATCAATCAGGTCCAAGGCAACTTCAAATACCTCTCTTGATCCAGTTGAAGTCTCAGAAAGCTCTATTGATGTGTCCTCACCCCATGTGAGTGACGAGAACTTTGAAGCAAACAAGGAAAAGGAGCCTTCTGTGGACTCGTTTGATGCTTGGGTAGATGGTGATGAAGAGGAGACTCTCTCCGATTATCGTAAAAGAAGGCCAAGGGCAAACCGTGAGTGCTACCGAAGTGCTAGCAAGAAAAGGATATCATCTGAGGTAACACTTGCCCCCTCTTCTGTTCCTAAAACATTCCTCTAGTGATAATTCCGTGATGAGGTTACTCAAACCGAAGAGGATAAAGCTTTTCCAAAAACCTTTTCTTACTCTGGAATATTATAAGAAAGAAAATATGGAACTTTGGTTAAATAGTCTCGAGTAAGAGAATTTTAAAAGAGAAGCACATTGATGAGGGATTGGAAAGAGGAAGGAGTGGTTCGGTTTTAAAGGACAGAATTTTATTAATGCTAATAATCATGCATCAGTTTTTGTTGAGAGTGTCATTCGCAATTTTTTTGCCAATTTGCATGCTCACTTGGATGATGAAGGGTCTGCAAAATATGGAAAAGTATTTGTTAGGGGAAGAGTCTATTCTTTTACTCCAGCCCTAATTAACAAAGTTTTAGGCCTCCCTAATGTAGATGATGAGAGCATTAGGGTGAATAGAGATGAAATGATAAAATTGCTCACTCACAATAAATTTGAGCCTTGGCCTTTGAAAGAGAAACTTCATGCTTCTAGATTATCTTCTCTCTATTCTGTACTACACAAACTGTGCATCTTCAATTGGCTTCCTACAACTAATGAACCTATTGTGACATTGGAGCATGCGAATGTGTTGTATAGATTGGGTAAAAATTTAAGGATTAACTTTGGAAGATTAGTGTTTAAACACTTAGCTTCATGGGGTAGAAAAAGGAAGTGAACATCGGCTTTTTCCCTATCCTTCTCTAATCTTCAAAGTTTTGGTATTTCAATCCTTGCCCATTGAAGCCTCCCGATGTTTTTACCACTGAACCCGAGTACTATACCATTGATCAACAACCGAAAAAGGGTAAAAGGTATACAAAAGATCTTCCTTGGAACAAATCGATGAAACAACCCCCGCTCCTCCCAAAGGCTATCTCACGTGATACCCCAAGTGCTTCCCAGTGTTGCCCTCATACTTTTGCAGGAACTGATCTTTGCCAAGTATTCTGAACAACATGATAAATCTTTTGGGCAACTCTGGACCATCAATCCCAAAGGCTACAGTTCTCAACTTCCTGCACAAACAGTCAAGTGCAATACGAGAACTTGCTGAGGGATGGGCTAAGCTTAAGCAGTGTGAGATGCTTTTATTGATGAAATTTCTTCCCAAACGGGGGAGGATCTGCCTGCTTCTTTGGAACTTCTGAAGCCTGGTGCGACTGCAGGTGCTACCACCAGTGCTGGCCCAAGTGATGGTGGAAGTGATAGGGAAGGAGATCAGGAGGAAGGAGAAGAAGAAGAGGAGTTTGAAGAAGAAGAAAGCTGAACCTGAAGGTTGATGTTGCCGCTATCTTATGGGTGACTGTTTTTGTGGTGGTCCTTAAAAATAAATTCTGTTATTTTGGTTATGGTGGTGGTTCTCTAAACAATTTACTTTTATTTTGTTTATATTTGCTAAAACACTTTAGTTGGTTTGTTAATAACTTAATCGCTAGGTTGTTTTTTTGCTAGTTTTTGGATGATATTTGCTACAATGGTTATGGTTTTTAATGGTTACTTAGTTTATTTCGAAAACTTTTTAAAGTTTGAAATAAATTAGTTTATTATGATAAATCATTGTTTAGGATTAGCTCCTTGCTTACTGGGTGGTTAATTTTTGTGGAAATATTATTCTATGTTCTATGCTCAGTACATTTGTATATAGACTAATCCTACAGACGAAAGCACATTGAGTTTGGAAAAGAAATATCCAACTAAGGGGGAGATTGTTAGTGTAATCTGCAGGTGATATCGCGGATGATTTCCCAAAAGTCCAGGTGATATCGCAGATGATTTCTGGATTGAAAATTATATAGTTGTATATTTCTTGTTTGTTATTTAATGGACTAACGTGCTAATATGGTCTGTATAGTCTATGGTTTATGGTTATATTTCAGGGTGCAATAGCATCAAAGAAGGAGCTAGACACGTGTGAAAATTGGAAGAAAAGAATTAATACATTTTATGTATTAATTCGTAACTTTGGCAAACAACAACAACACGTATGGAGACTTTGTCAAAGGTTGTTGCTGAGTTATAGAAGAAGTACAAGGATGCTAAAGCAAAGGAGTACAAGGCGTGGAAGCATGGCTTGAGGATTAAACAACTCGGTTGCTACAAAATAGGAAGTGGGAGCTAGAATTGTGGAACAACTTCACCCACTCTCCCTACACTTCCTCCACGAGCAAGACCAGCCCCAAGGTTGTTATTGGAGTAGCCTTCAAGTAATTGAAGACTATAAATAAGCTTGGAAGGTTTATTTGAAGACATGCCAATTATTTCATCACATTCACACCTTCGAAAAGCTTAGAGATAGAGTTCTTTGTTTGGTTCTTTTTAATCCTTTCTCCCTTGTAATTTCGCACTTGATTACTTTGGTATCAAGGTGTGTGAAGGCTAGGATAGGATTCCGTTCTTTATCTCTTGTTCCATAGAGCTTAAAATAGATATAGCTATAGGGAACTTTCGGCTTTGTAACTTCATTCATAGTGATTATAAAGTCTTGCCTAAGAGGCACTCTCAAGTTATATTTATATAACTTGAGAAAAACAATTTTGGTGTTTTTATTCCGCTGCAAACTCTTTTACAAAATTGTTTTATTTTCGAAGTGTGTGTGTGTGCCATCCCAAGTGCTATCGTTGGTGCTGTTATCACCTTGAATATCACTTGTGATTCAAGCCGTGACAATTTCAGTTTCCAAGTGTGATTTTCCAAGATGGAATCAATCTTACTTTTAATGGCCTATTTCCACAAAGATCCTTCCAAAGAGCTCAATGTCTTTATAACTTTGTGATTCATTTTCTAGCATTGAGGTTAGAAAATCCGGACCATAGAATTTTCTTATCCTACCTCATTTGCTATGTCGAGGTCCTACCTCTTCTTCATCATTTCCTCATGATAAGCTTCTTCTTCTTCTATTGAATCATGAATCCATTTACATGAGTTTTCCCCATCTCTTAATTTATACTGAAACATATTCTTAAAGAAAGAAGCGCTTCATGATTCCGTTATTGAATCTTGAATTCATAAACAAGAATTCTATAATCACAACTATTGTAAGTATACCCAACCATATGCAATCCATAGTATTTAGTGTAACATATACACAAACTACATTTAGTTGTGTTTTATCCCTACCTATTTATTAATTAAGTTGATTTCCAACTTTTTCTTTAAAGAGATAAGATTCAACATACATTTTTCTTTTTAGCAAGCAATGCTAAAGTAAAACTTACATTTTACCATCATCTATGTGAATAATATTCACATCTCAAGCATCAATATGTCTTGATTATAACTTCAAGCACATATTTGATAAGTCTTGTTTTGTATCTATTTTGACCATATAACGAGACTCAATCTCAATATTGATCACTTGAACACTCTTCCGTTTCATTCATTCAAACATCATGAATATCATTCTTGATGACATTACAGTTGTCTCTCGAGACATAAGGTATATGTTCAACTTTTTCAAACAAATTTGTTTTTTCATACACGTTTGACTTTTCAAACAAGTTTGACTTTTGACAAAGTTTGTCAAAAGTTTGACAAACTTTGTCTTTGCCTTAAGCATTTCAATATGCTCCACCACATTTGATTTTATCACAAGAAGTGTTATACAATTTTTCATCCGAAGCTCTATTCTCTTATCCAACACAAAGATGAATAGTAAGCATCTCAACATTCATCTCAATTCATTTATGTTTGAGTTTCTTCTTGAAATCTTTTTAAGTGAAAAGTAATTTTTCAATTATTTTCATCACTTAAAAATTTCACTTATCATCATCCATTCGGCATGGATTTCATGAAAGACTATTTCAATTCTATCATTTAACTTTCTAGGTTTATGGAGTCTATTATTTTTAAAATCAAGAAACGGCCGCATGAATTTCATTGCACCATACAAAGACTCCAACAATTTTTTTTCTTTTTTCTTGGTACTATATACATCATATAACGAATTCAACCATCCGTTAAGTATATAGTTTCGACAAAAGAAATTTACCTGCTTAACCACACTCACGGTTTAAACATCAGTCTCATTTCCACCAACTTTGTAGGATCTTCCTTAAGAAACCTTACTAAGTTCAAGGTGGTTAAGTAGAACATCTTTTGTTGCCATCACTTAAAGTCGAGGCTAACAAAATTTTCTAAAACATTGGTTTTAATTTTCATCAATTAAACACCAAATCATAACTTTGTTGTTACAAATATACTTTTCTAACTTAATTAGAGAATTTACCAAGAATAAATTCACAATTTATTTCTTGTAACAACCCATCTTAGTAACCTCTTAATTTCTTGATGGAATAACAATTAGAGGTTAATTATTCCAAAGGTTAAAGGTCTCATTATGGAGTACCTCTAAATTAGAGAAATTACATTCTCATTCACACAATTGCACATTTTCTTTTAGAAGCCATCCTTCTAAATATTGTGTCATTTTTCATCATCAACAACAATAGAATTTAACAACTTCTTTCAAGAAGTCCTATTATTTTTAATTTTTTTTGTAACCTTTGTCACTATTTTACAATAATAGGTTTTAACAACTTCTTTCATTTCAAGAAGCCCTATTATGTTAACCTTTTGACCTTTGTCACCAATGCAACTAATAGGTTTTAGCAACTTCTCGTAAGAAGACCTATTATCTTTGTCAACTAAAAGTTAAAGACTTAATCTTCCAACGTTCTTAGTTTCAATGAACTTTCCAATCTCTTTACATGATGTATAACCACTACATGAGGCTTAGCCACAATTGGTTTATACAATCACTATAACATATTTGATGTCACGGAGCATCAATCTTTCCATCTTTATTAATCTCATTAAACAGAAATTAAAAATAGTGTTTTAGTTCACAAAAACTGCTCTGGTCCGAAATTTTTATCTTCACTTTCACATTATAGATTCCAATCGCCACCGTTCAGAATCTTCTCCTATGAGTCGTGAACATGTAAAATAAAATTCGGCCCAATCCAACGGATCACGAATCAGGAAATGTTGTTTTACTACACCTGGTCAAGAAAAATCTGTGCAGACATTTTCTTGATTTCTTTCTCATTGTTTTCCCATCCCTTTTCAATATTTTCTCCCGTAGCCACCACGCTACAAGAATCCTGTAATCTGCAATCCTTTCTCAACAAAGTGAATTAGTCTTAAGATTGTTGGATAAAATCTTGTAAATATAGAAAGGAAAACAAATTACAACATTGAAAATACAATATACAACAATTCTGAAAAACATAAAAAGAAAGATACAACCGTATTTGATCTCTTCATTGGGTTTGTCCATCTTTAATCTCTTGTATCCGAGTCGTGTGAGAACACACTCTCCTTAAGACTAATTCGTCCTCCTCTCTACGAGTGTTTGAGGTTACAACGGGCGTTAGTCTCACAGGATAAAACGGATTAACCGGAACCACTCCGCACTTGAGCTTTTTGGCGAAATGAACTAATATGCTTGGACAATATCACAATTCCAATTATTCAAGGAAGGCAAAGGAAGAAGATGAACAAATTGCAAGAGGGTAGAAGAAGATTGATGGAAAAAGCTTCTTTTTGTGTGTTTTTCTCTTATCTTTATCTCTATTTTTTTTTCTCTCTTCTTCAAAGAGTTGTGGGTATTTCTTTTATAGCTCAAAACTCCCCAAGGATTAACTCTCCAATTAATCCACATATTGATGATCATCTTAATTCAACAATTAACCTTGCCATCAATTTCTTTTTGGAGTTTCATTTGCCGATCATGAATGAACATTAACCTTGGAAGTTATTCTTGGAATTAATCTTGAATTAAAATAATTATAATTCAATAAAAAATGGCCAAAACTATCAACTAGTTTTTCCATTCTTTTCACATGTGAGACAAACTCACATTTCCAACTTCCATCCATTTATTTAAGCTGTAATATTTTTATCATCCAATCTTCAAATTGAACAAATAAAAAATCATTTTCATGTTCTCACGGAGTAGATTATGAACCCACAATAATCTTTGTCCAACGGCAAACGATTTTTTCAAGAAAATGTACACAATTTTCTTCACACACAATATTCTTTTCCAACATTTACATCACATGGACTGATACACAAAAACACGTGCATTTACTAGTACCAACAAAACAAATACACTAATCATTTTAAATACTACAACTATTCATTTCAAACACCACATGAACTCGATTACATACTCACTGGCATTACAAACCATATAAATTAATGTTTTTAAACATACTCCCTATGTCCCAATAATTGCTTCCTATTTTTTGCCAAGCACGCAAATTAAGAAAATGGGGGGGGGGGGGAAGAAAAAATGTTGTGAGTGTAATTTGAAAATAGGAGAGAGAATGAGTGGAGAGAATAGTAAATTATAATGGTGTTGTGAGTATTAAAATAATGTATGAGAGAAAATGAGTGAAGGAAATTGTAAAGATTTCTTTGCCAAAAAAGAAAAGTGGAAGCTATTAACGGGACACCCAAAATGGCAAAATGGAAAGCTACTATTGGGACGGAGGGAGGGAGTATGTACTAACATTCTTAAATTGCATTGGTGATATTTATCACTCAAACTAGGTGTACTAATGCACTGATAATACTCCCTCCGTCCCACTCCATTGTGGATTTATTTTTATTTTGAGACGTTCCACTCTATTGTGAACTGTCCAAAATGGCAAAAAATCTTTACTATTCCATCCACTCATTCTCTTTCCTACTTTACTTTTACACTTACAACATTCTCTCTTCTAACTATTTCTCACACTCATTATCTCTTCTATTTAATTTTTCATACTCACAAACACCTCTTCCACATATTTCTCTCTCCTACTTTTTTTTTAATTTTCGTGTTCAAAAAGTTAATTTACAATAGAGTGGGGCAAAGAGAGTATTTATTACTCAAACTAATTGTGCCATTGCAAATATTTTATTGTATCAATTCATATGTTTTTTTATCATGTGCGAATGTTTTCCGAGGTCCGAGGCTCCATTGAAAAACATACTCCCTCCGCCCCATAAAACATTATCCCTTTTATTATTTTGGGTGTCTCATTTTAAAGTTCCACTTATCTAAAAAGAAAATTTTTTAATACTTCTTTATTCATGGGACCCACTTGTCATACTCACAACACTTTTCAAATTTACTATTCTCTCCACTCATTCTCTCTCCTTCCACTCACAACACCTACTTTAATAACATTATTCCTTATTTTCCGTTCTCAATAGTAAAAGGGTAATGTTTTGTGGGACGGAGGGAGTATTTTTTTTCGAATCATCACAAAAACGTTTTTCATAAGGGTATTTCTATTTGCACAATCAAAATTTTATTTGCACAATATTTTCTAAATAAAAGTGATCAATTAATGTACAACTAGAATAAATCCGTGTCCGAGGACACGTTATTTTTTTTTTTAATTAAGACCGTGTCCTTTTTTTTTTTCTTTAATTTAAAAAAAATAAAATTTTTAAGGGCAAAATGGGAAAGGGACAAATATATGAGGGTAAACTAGGAAAGAACCCATTTGGTACTGTTCAAACCACTGTTCACCCACTTTCCTAATTTATACTATAGATGGGTTGTGGGAATTTGTGCACTGTTAGTTTTGATTTCTTTTGTCATGATTCTCGTGCTCTTTTCTCTTTTTTCTCACCCAATATTTATTACACCATGTTATAATTTTTTAAAAATAATTTCTTCCCAAAAATTAAAATAGTCAAATTCAAAATAACTGTTGTTTTTATTTTTTTTATTTTTTTACATATTAAAAAAACAATTATTATCTTAATTTTATGAAGATAAGATTATTTAAAACAATATTATAATTGCCATTTATGAAATATAACAGGCTAAAAATCTTAAATTGGACAATTTTTTTTTGTATAGATTGATAATAATAATAATAATAATAATAATAATAATAATAATAATAATAATAATAATAATAATAATAATAATAATAATAATAATAATAATAATAATAATAATAATAATAATAATAAGAGTTGATCTTATAAAAAACGCGTTTTTTCTGGCACTTAGAAAAAATGTGTTTTGTGTTTCCCCGTTTGTGCCAGTGCCAGTTTAACAAAATGCCAGTGTGACAAAGTGCCAGTGCATGTGTAACAAAGCGCCAGTGAAAAAAGTATCAGTACCAGTTTAACAAAGTGCCAGTGTAAACTGGCACTGGCACTTTATTAAACTGGCACTGGCGCTTTTTACACGGGCACTTTTATATACATGAACCGGTACTCTTCACATTGGCACTCTGTTACACTAACACTGACACTTTGTTACACTAACATTTTTGCTGGCTCTCAAAAACACAAGCACTGACATTCAAAAACACATGCACTGGCATTTAAAAACACATGCACTAGCACTCAAAAACACATACTACTGTAACTCAAAAATATTGGTAATCATTTTTGCTGGCTCTCAAAAACACAAGTACTGGCACTCATAAACACATGCACTGGCACTCCAAAACACATGCATTGGCACTCCAAAACACATGCACTGGCATCTGAAATTGAAATTAAAATTGAAACTGGCAAAAAGGATTTGGGAACGGTGAGAATCGTACAAACACGAGCTCTTGGAAGGAAGCGGTGGCTTCGGCTTCGGAGATGCCGGATTTAACGAGCTTGTCGGGGCGGCGTTGAAGGGCTAATTTCCTGTAAGCGGATCGGATTGAAGAAATTGGTAAACGAAGAGAACTGTTTAATGCAATTGAAGAAATTGGTAAACGAAGAGATTTGTTTAAAAATCAGATTTTAAAAATCGGGTATCCAAATTGTCCTCTTTTTCAATCAACCACACACTCAAACTTCCAAGGAGACAAACAAACAGAGTGATCGGAGCTCCAAATTGACGGCAAAGGGAGATAATTTACCTCGATCGAGAGAGGTACGAGAGTGCGATTTCGACATTTGAGTTTGCTGCAAGCGAGGGAAAGAGTCGACATCTTCTAAAAACACGTTTTTTTCTAAGCTTGAAAAAAACGCTATTTTTTTTTTGAGATTTTGGCTAATAATAATAATAACTCCCTCCAAACCCATGTACAGAGTGAACATTCAAAAAAATAACTTTCTAGTATTGTAATACTACATTATCATTTTATACAATTTATATTTTTTTTTTAAATCTGTAATGTGCATAGTAAAATTACATATCTTGGACGCCAAGAGAAATTTGAAGGAAATAAAAAAAAAACAAATTTTGTAAAGCATAATTTTTAAAAGTGGTACTCTCAGTATATGCAATAATCAAAAAAAATAAATAGTTGACTAGTAGTGTGGAACGAATGAATGAAGAAATCTAATAGTGGGGTATTACTGCTGTTATATGTTTTACTCTGTATTAGATTTTTTGGTATGTCATATGGCCAAAAAATTCTGATTCGATAGATATTCAATATAAATTACTAGAAAAATATTGAAATTAAAATTATTACTACTACTCTCATTAAATTCGTTCTATGTGAAAGTCTACATTACAAGAAAAAAATATTGCAATCAAAATTATTATTTCTATAATTTAGTTTTATTTTTGGTTTTTCCTAAATATTATTAAAAAAAATTTATTTCAAATAAAAGTCTAAATCACTAGATAAATATTGAAATCAAAAGTATTACTACTCCTCCTCCCATTAAATTCAATCTGACATACTACTCCAATTTTAAAATGGAAAAAATATTTTTATTTTTACATGAATTGAAAAAAAGGAATTTCTAGCTTGTAGACTACTTTTAGGTTAGTGATTATAAATTTTGAAATTTTCACTTTTAATCGAAAAATGATAATATAGTAATGATGTTCAAAAGTTAATTCATTATTGTTTAGTTTTTTTAGATTGTTTACACATTTTTTTAATAAAAAAAAATAGTAGCACCCTTTCATAATACCCGTTTTAAAATAAAATTGTCCTCAAAATACTCAAAATATAGAAAAGATTGAATGAAAAAGAATAAAAATATTGGTGGCCTCCCGAAGGGGAGGTCACCGGTTCGATTCCCCTCAAGGGGAGTTTCTGTGGTTTAATTCCTACCTTGGTTCAGGGTCCTTTGGAGCCTCCAGGGCACATCTCGTGCAAGGAAACGCATTCTTTGGGCTTGTATCATCAGTGTAGGGAGTTCGAATCTTGGCAGGAGCAGCTGGAGCAGCCAATTGGTGTTGTAAGAGTGATGTAATTGTCTCGGCAAGAGCAGCTGGAGCAGCCAATTGGTGATGTAAGAGTGATGTAAATGCCTTGTAGGAGGGCTCCCTTGGGGCTCTGGAGTATAAGAGTGCTATGCCACCCCTGTTTGCGTAGGGCATATCCATGATTTTACCTCCACCAAGATATCTTGTAAATTCGATGCACAGTGGTCCAGGATTAGTCCAGGCGAACTCAGGTATCAAAAAAAAAAAAAAAAAAAAAAAATATCTAAGCAAACATTCAAAAAGTTGTCAGCATAATTGCATGACATTGATAAAAGTAAATTCACTTACTGACTACGCCATCCCCAAAGTCTAAAATCTGAAACAAAACCAACCCTCCCTTCTTCTCTCTGAGACTCTCTCTCTCTCACACATACACAGTTCCGAAGTCTGAACTCTACAAATAGAAAATTCAATGGAGTTTCCAACCACTTCGTCGTCGGCAACTCACCGGAGTCAACTCCGACCACCGCCTGACTCATGCAAAGCCACTAGGAAGAAGTATCGCCACCCCAAAGTGAAAGGTCGGGGCCTTCGTGTCCGGCTTTCGCCCCTTTGTGCTGCTCGTATCTTCCAGCTAACTCGGGAACTTGGTCACCGGACTCATGGGCAGACCATCGACTGGCTCCTCCACCGCGTTCATCCTTCCGCTTTTCCTTCTTCTGCCACCAACGCCGCCGCTACAGCTGAAGATGAAGCGGTGGCGGAATCAGAGCTTTTTCCGAATACGTCGTTCATGTCACTGCTGATTGAAAGTTTCGTGTAGCTAGGAAGCTTCAAACACACAACAGACAACGGATGTGAGTACAGATGTGTCTCACAAATGTCCACACATCCACAGATAATGCAGCGGAATAAAATAAAATAAAGCAATAATACAATGGTTATTTACGCTTACTGATCTTGAGATCAGCAAACTAGGCTTCCGCCCAAAAAATTTTCACTATTAAAACTTTGATGCTTACAAAAATAAGAATAAGTGAAAATTAAAAATACTAAACAAGTTCTAATCACCTTCTACGATAAGAACAGACTCCCTTTCCCAAGTAGACTCTATTCCAAACAGAAGTAAAACAAAGAACTTGTCAAAAATGTAGATGTGAGTTACGGATGTATGTCACAACCTTCATTCACAACCTAAAACAACAATGTTGAACCGTGAATAAGAAAAGTATTATTCTCTCAAATAAATCTCTAAAGCTCACTACTAGAAACAAGTCTTTTACCGACGAAAATTTCCGTCGGTAATCTCCCATATCCGTCGGTAAATGGACATTACCGACGGAATTCGTCCGTCGAGTTTCGTCGGTAATAATTGGTTGGTAATACCGACGGACATATTCCGTCGGTATTTCCGGCGGATTATCCGCCGAAAAATCCAAAATTTCGCCGGAAACCGTCCGTCGAAAATGAGATACGCCGGCCGGTTTACCGGAGCCATTGCCGGAGGATACCGACGGAAATATCCGTCGGTAAATATTAAAAAAATAAATAAATAAAACCCATTACCGACGGTTATAGCCGTCGGAAACCATAAATTTTACCGTCGGATATGTCCGTCGGAAATCTAAACCCTAAACCGACGGATATGTCTGTCGATAATGAGTTTTATTTTTTTTATTTTTTATTATTTTTCAACGGATATTTCCGTCGGAAATTAGTTTTTTTTTTTTTTAATTTATTTACCGACGGAAATTTCCGTCGGTAATCTGGTCAGATTTTTTTTTAAAAATTCTGTTTTATTATTAAACCACCTGTAAAAGACTGTAAACCTGTTCAAACAACCTGTTTTAAACAAATACAATTACAAACTACAAACAAACACAAACAACCTGTTTCGCTTGTACATCAAATAAAATACATATGTTTGTCCAAATCAAGCGACAGGGGAAGGGAAAACGGCCGGGGAAAGGGGGAAAGGGAAAGGGGAAAGGGGAAACGGCCGGGGAAAGGGGGAAAGGGAAAGGGGAAAGGGGAAAAGGGAAGGGGAAATGGCCGGGGAAAGGGAAAGGGGGAAAGGCCGGGGAAAAGGGTAAAGGGAAAGAGAAACTACATATGTTTGTTTGTTTATTTGATTACATGTCAATGAAAATTCATGTTTAACAACCACGAGCGCCACGCCATTGCCGCTACCGCTACCACCAACATGCATGTATAAACCTATCAAGATATTAATTAAAAAATAATATATCAATATATATACAAATAAAAAGACAATAATAAAATGTAAACATTATATATATGATATTTACAATTAAATAATACTTACTGGCCACTGGGAGAGATAGATATTTTCATTTTTCCTTCCTCATTAATAATTGCGTCCAAATTAACCCGCCCGGATGGTTCACTACGTCCAGAACCAGAAGTAGAGCCCCTCCCTCCAGTCCTTGGTGAAACAAGACGATGGACAAAACCCGCAACCTTCCCTCTCTTTGAACGATTGCCACCTCGACCCGACATATCTAAACTAGTATATTATATATGTAGACAGAAAATATTATCAAGTAGAACAAAATTTAAATAGTAGGAAGCATTCAAAATAATGACTACATGTCCAAGCAAATTATGGAGTAAGATGTTTGCAGTTTGCATTTAAATAGTAGGAAGCATTTATTGTCCAAATTATGGGTACGTATTTTGATTTAATTGAAAGCGTAAATGGCTGAGGAAGGGGAAGGGATGCTATTTATACCTACTTTTTACCGACGGACGACATCCGTCGTTATTACCGGCGGACTTAGTCCGTCGGTATTACCGGCGGAAATAAAAGCGTTACCGACGGACTAAACGAAATTTAAAAAAAAAAATCCCGGCAAATGAAATTTAAATTCCGTCGGTAAATGAATTTTTTCCGTCGGTATTACCGACGGATTATGTCCGTCGGTAAAATTCCGTCGGTAAATGCCCTGTTTCTAGTAGTGGCTCTGTCTTCTCTTTGTGCTGATCCCTTGTATTTATAGGCACATTTGAGAAGATCTTCACGAATCCAAACTCTTCCATATGTGAGAATCCAATTCCTACAAGGAAACATAAAGCACACTCACAAAGGAATAGATTGTTAGTAGGTTAGTCCTAATATAAAACTATGTACATAAACAAAAGATATTTACTTTATTTACAAAGTCCTTTTCAAAGTAGGATACTTATGAATCTTTCCATGATAGCATAAAATCAACTTACCAAAAATTTCTCTTTGATTCGAAATAGGAAACAACTTATTTCCTATACTAACGTCCTTTTCACAATAGGGCACTATAAATCTTTCCATGAAAGTCCCAAAATTAACTTACCTTTTTGATATTGATTTGAGATTAAGGAAACACTTTGTTTCCTAAAGAAACTCACGCTTTCAATCTCCCCCTATTTTGGACTTTCTGGTCAAAACTAAAGATTTATGATTTGATTACTATGACCAACATTTTCATATTCGAAAACTCCCCCTGAATGGATGTGTGTGCAGATGTGTCAACACATCCACACAAAAACTGCATATAACAAGTTAGTACTAAAATTTGCAGTTCAACAAATGTAAACTAAAGCAGCCATTCAGCAAATGTATTTAGGGATTACAGATCAAGACTAAAACTAACAAATAACTAAAACGAATATTAAAAGCAAACCTATTGATGTTTCATTCACAAGTAAGAACAAACAGTAAAACTCCCCCTGAGTTTAAGCATCCCAACTGAAACATCAGCAGCAACAGCAAAGATAACATCAGTATCATTCTCATCCAACCTTTTCTTCTTTTTCTCCCCTTTTTTGACTAGAAAGTGTAGTCTCCCATTTCTGGAGATCCACCTTCAAATTCTTGGCATGTGTCTGGGAGGTAATCATTTGAGCATTGAGAGCAGCAGCTGCAACAATTTTTGCATCAAAGGCTTCCACGATTGTATCAAAAAAATCTACAGATGTGTGACAAGATGTGGCCACATCCTGACGCACATCCACAGCATCAGCTCCATTGATTCTGCAGATTGATTAGACAGACAAAGAGAGAGAAATATATGGTGTGTGTGTGTGAGATAAAAATTGGGGCAGATGGGAAAGAAGCACAATGAAGGATTAAAGAGATGTGACAGATGAGGCACACAATTAAACATACAACTCCCCCTTTCCAACTGAATTAAGGAATCCTTTTCCAAAAAGGTCTCACACATCCAAAATTTCACAAAGATCCTCAACGGCTATAACCCTTTGATATTACCACACACCAAATCACGAAAAATTAGGGATTAGAATAAATCAAAATTTTGCCAACATTTTATGGTAACAAAAAATCACTTCAGCCATATCTTCTTCAACAGAATCCCTTTCAAAATTGTCCTTCCTTTTCAAATTTGGATTGATACACACCTTTTTCTTTCATGGGAGATATTGGAAAACAAAAACATGTTAAATCAAAGAGTAAGTTAAGAAAGAAAATAAATTAACTAGCATATTTACAAAGCAACATATATGACCTAAAAAATGCAGAATGCCTAGTATGATGCAAACACACAGGTGAAGGAAAGATCTCAGCTTATGAATGTGGCATAGGATGTGAGTCACATTTGGGGACACATTTAGATCACAAAAATTCAATGAGCAATAATCCAATCTGCACAGCCTCTAGGATGCATCCACCAATTTTTTTGTTGTGGAATTTTGCTTTGTGAGTAGCTTTCACTTTACTTTAATCCCAAAGATAGCCCTTTTCCCAATGATCTTATCAAGTTTGATTTCAAGATTTCTTATGAGAATCACTTGATCACAATGGTATGACTTCATACTAAGGGTGAAGCTGTTGTTTCTCACATATATTTTTTTTCTTTTATAGCACCCACTGTGAGATACCTAGGAAGGTTATATCAAGTCACCAAAAGATGACATGAACAGGAAGTGCTCACAATTAAGTGATCAAAAACAATGTAAAGATGAAGACTCACAAGTGACCACACTGAGAAATTTCGTGCTAATGCATGATTTTTTTCAGTTAATCTAATATACAGATGTGTTAGAGGATGTGAGACACATTTGTGCTCACAACCTTAGATATCACACAAACCAAGAGACTTCCTCAAGGAGGGAAATCTCTCCAAATTTAATGCCTTAGTAAATATATCAGCCAATTGATTTTCACTCCCAACAAATTCCAGACACACAGTTTTTTGTTCTACAAGATCCCTAATGAAATGATGTCTAATATCAATGTGTTTTGTTTTAGAATGTTGGACATGATTTTTAGATATGTTCAAGGCACTTTTGTTATCACAAAAAGCAGTCAAAATTTTGCTATTCAATCCATAATCTTTCAACATTTGGTTCATCCAAAGCAGTTGTGTGCAGCAACTTCCAAGGGCAACATACTTAGCCTCAACTATGAACAAGGAGATATAACTTTTTCTCCTTCTATACCAGGAATCAAGGATGTTACCAAGGTAGGAACATTGAACACATATGTTTTTATCAAAAAAATTTTTTGCCCAATCTAAGTCAATGTAACCCACAAAGTTAGACACAAAGCAGTAACAACATACCTTGGAGTATAAGGATGTATGACTCCATAAAGCATCCAAATACCTGTAATTTACCTTCTTATTCCTTCTGATTTGCCTTTGATCATGCATTTCACCAACCACTTGAGAAGTGGGGTGATCTTTCTGAATTCTGGACAAAATGTCATTTGATCTATCAACAGACCCAACATGGTCTCTTTCAGAAATAGATTCTCCCTCTGAATCTGAAGAACTGACTTCAAACTCAGTTCTTTGTGTGAATGTGAGTTCAGATGTGGGAACAGTTGTGTTCACATCTGCAGATACATCCTTCTGCACATCTGGACTCACATCTGCCTGTTTTTCCTTTGTAGTGCTTTCCGTATCTCCAGCACCCATATTAGCAGATTTCCACTCTAGTTGATAACCTGAAACATCATCCTTGGCAGTTTTGAGGTTAAAATCAAGTGTATCATCAAATACAACATCAGAAAAACTTAAACAAGACAAATTGTCACAAAACTTGTAACAATTATCAGATGATCTTAGACCAGTGAGGACACATGTGTTAGACTCATCAAACACCTCACATAGCTTCTTATCAAACTTCACATATAAGTCATCATCACATAACTGACTTATACTAATGATATTGGTCCTAAGACCTTCCACATGAAACACATTGTGAAGTTTTGGGAGACCTTCAACATCTAGGGTTCCTTTCCCAACAATTTTGCCTCGAGTACCACCACCAAAATTCACCTTTCCCCCACAGATTGATTCATAGTCTATTAGAATAGCTTGGTTCCCAGTCATGTGCCTAGAGCACCCACTATCAAAATACCAAGAGCCAGAGATAGTACACTTGAGGGAAGAGTAAGCAACATTGCAGGTAGCACTTGGTTTGGCCACCAACTGCTTTATAGCTTTCTTTTTGTGGTGCAGAGGTCTCAGATTACCAGGATGTGTGTTAGGATGTGCATACATCTTCTCACACATCTGAGGCTGATTGAAGTAACCAGATATTTTGTCAGCCTTAAGTTTGTAACAGAAGGGTCTAATGTGCCCAGGAGCAAGGCAATAGTGGCAGATGTAGTGCCTCTTCCTTGGTCTTTTCTCACTCAAAAGGAATTTTTCTCTAAAAATTGGTTTTTCCACACCTTTTGAAGTAGAAGCCTCACATCCCTCCTTTACAAAATTACTTTTTTCAAAGCCCAAACCAGTTTTGTTAAGTTGACCTATAGAAATAGCTTCATCAAGTTTCATTTTACTTTGTTCAACTTGGTAAAAGTACTTTCAGCTTTCTCACACTCATTTTTGAATTTTTCAAGCTCAACTTCTCTCTTGGTCACAAGGACTTCAAGTTTGGCAATGATATTCTTTTGATCATCATTTTCCTTTGAAAGTATGGTTTTCTCATCTTCACAGGCAATCAATTTATCAGAAAGAGACTTATTTACCTTAGCAAGTACCTCAATTTTGTCCATACATTTCATCCAATCAGCATGTAGCTCCTTGTATGTTGCAAAGAGTTCCTCATAGGGAATGTCCCTATCTTCATCATCAGAATCTCCTTTTATAGAGAAACAGTTAAAGGTCTGCTCGAATGTGAGTTCGGATGTGTACACATCTGTATCCACATCCGTCTCCAGATCAGCTTCAAAAAATTCTTCTTCATTTGTATTTGCAGTATAAGCATTAAAATAGACAGAGGAAGATTCAAACGCAGAGATGTTAGCAAATACTTCATCATCCTCACTATCACTCGAAGCAACAGTGTAACTAATTCCCCTTTTCTTAAGTGTGTTAGCACACTCATTAGCAAAGTGACCAAAGCCACGACATGCTCTACATTGCACAGAATCAGAGGATTTCTTGTTATCAAAACGTTTCTTTTTGAACCCCTCATCAAGATTATCTTCTTGTTTCTCTAAATCCTGAGAGTTCTTTTTAGGAAACTTGTTTCTCCTTTTGTTTTTCAAAATAGAATTGAACTTCTTGGTGATTACATCCACATCATCTTCCGCAAGATTAGATTCATTAATTTCAGAGGAAATGTCAGCTATTTCCTTTGGAATGGCTGCAGAACTTTTAAGGGCAATACTTATTGCCTTGTTCTTTTGTTGAGCCTCAAGGTTGAGCTCAAAAATAGTTAGAATACCAACAATTTTATCTAAACCTACTGTGTTGGTATCGTTGGTTTCTTCAATAACAGCCACCTTGATATTAAACCTTCAGGCAAAGTTCTTAAGATTTTGCTTACTAATCTAGCATTCGAAATTGACTCTCCTAGGCTAGTACATTCATTGGAGATTTCATGGATCTTAGCAGCATTGGAAACGATATCTTCAGTCTCCTCCATTCTAAGGATTTCAAACCTATCCATTAAGATTCTAAGCCTAGTAGCCTTTACACTTGGTGCTCCCTCACATTGTGTTTGCAAAATATCCCAAACAGCTTTAGCAACACTTTAATTAGTGATAAGCTTGTACATATTCCCAGAAACATGGTTGGAAATAGCACCCATTGCTTTCGAATTATAATTGGCAGAAAGAATTTCTTCAAGAGTCCATTGATCTTCAGGTTTTCTTTCGAAAATAGACTCACCAACACCAGACGCAGGCTTCTTCTCCACAGTAGGAGGTTGCCATGCAACAAGGATACACATCCAAGCCCTTTCATCAATACTTTTGATGTAATTTCGTATCTTAGACTTCCAAAGAGAATAATTAGTGCCATCCAAGACAGGAGGCCTGTTTTGGTGATTTTGGCATTCCATAATGACTACACTTTCTTGATCAACACTCAGTTGATCTATCCAGAATCTTGAGAATGGGTGATGTGAGTATCCGATGTACTTTCATTTACTTTGAGAAGTTCGTGTAACCTTAGTTTAAGTTGCATATAGTAACAGTTATCAGGCCAGCATTGAAGTGAAGCCGTACGAAGCATTGTGGGAGGAAGAGTCCTTATGATCCTTTCCCTTATATTGAGTTTTCAACCTAGTCTGTTCTTGTGATGTGATTGGGTGGAAGAACCATTGAGAGTTAGTAGAATCAAGTCCGGGAATCCAAAACCTAGAATATTCAAGTTGTGAAAGTGTAGTGGAAGAATCATATTATTGAAGAAGTCACTCGGGTTTCGAGAATTCGAGAGGTGTGAGAGATGTGTGATCATTTGAGTAGTTAAGTAAGTGTGTTTAAAAATTCGGGACAAATTTTTCTTTAAGGGGGAGTGAATGTCACGACCCGAAACCTAGGCACCATTTTATTCACGTGTTGGGCACGTGGAGCGGGGCCGTAGCATTTTATTGGTTGCATTTCATAATAAGTGGGATTTTTATATGTTAGTTTTAACATTTTAATAAATTATTTGACATTTTAGTATGTTAATTAATTGTGTGATATTTTAAGTGTGTTAGTAAATAAATTTTAATTACTTAATGTCTAAATGGAATAAAAAGGAATTTTATAGTAAAGTTATAATATTAAAAATATTATAATAAAAAGCTTTACAAGATTTTGAGGGGCTTAGGTGTAATTTGGGAACTTAAGGTAGTTGTTCGAAATAACCTAAAGTTTGGAGGGCTAAATTGTAAAATTGATTTATATATATATTACTCCTTCTTCCTCCTTCAGTAAGAACCTGCGAGAGAGAGAGAGAGAGAGAGAGAGAGAGAGAGAGTATGAGAGAAAGGGAGAGGAAGAGAGAAAGAAAGAAATACTTCCTCCGTTCCAAAATATTTTCCAAAAATTCTAGAAAATCAACCGTTGGTCCGATTGACGATCCGACTGCGGCGAAGCGATCATGAAGCCGAGGAGAACAATTAGAGCCGATCAGATTCTCTTTTCATTTCGGCATATTTTTGAGTAAGTTATTATGATTCTTTTCGAATAATTGTTCATATCAAAATAAATGATGATATTACGTGTTCTAAATGATATTTGGTATTTCGGGATTAAATTATTTGGCTTTTGGTAAATTTTGGAATTTATTTGGGTTATAGATATGAAATAAAAGAAAAATGGATTGTTGAATGAGTATGTTAAGGTTTTGGGAAAAATATGAGAGGTCAATGAATTTTATGATTTTTCTTGATTATTTGGGTTTGGAAATATGAAATTAGGATTTTGGGAAGAAGTAGTAAAAAGGGGGATAATATGGTCGTGTTTAATTGAAAGTTGGGTTTGGATATGTTATAGATGTGGTTATTATCACCTAATTGATTTTTGACAAATTTAACAAGTTGATTGGCCTTTGGGGATGATGAAAAAAATGATTCGGAAATAAATAGGATGAGGGATTATTACTTAACAAGGTTATGATGAAAAATTTATATATAAGCGAATGGAGTATTGTGGGATGATTGTATGATATAAAAATAGCGAAAAGAGTTGGTACTAATCTTCACTCCGTGTAGGTGATGTTATTAGGCTATAAATATGATTGTGGGAATTCTAGTTAACTTATATGTCTTTGAAACTAACAAAGGGAATTAGTGGTGAAATGAAAATGGTGTTGGCAGATCACTTTGTTTGGCTTGGGGAATTGATTAGAAAAGGGGTTGAAGTTGATGAATATGAAAAGGGTAATGGAATAGTTGATTGGTTTTGTAATAAATGGGAAATAGATGTTCTGTAGCATGAATGGAGGGTTGGTATGTGTTAAAATAGGTATATAAACTGGTTTTGGCCTTTGGAAACCAGAGGAAAGTGGTAAATGGGAATTTGGTTGAACTGCTGCTGATGTTCTGCAATCTGGTATCTGATTTTGGCCTTGGCACGAGTCGTGCCAAGGGGCACGAGTCGTGCCCTTTTTCCATTCGTGAAAACGAGTCGTGAAAACTGGTCCAACTCGTTCTGATCAAAATGGGGGGAAAAAGGCACGAGTCGTGCCAAATGGCACGAGTCGTGCCCTGCATTAGAAAGTCTGAATTAATTTTTAAAGCTTAGAAACCTATTCAACTTAGAACATGATTGAACCCTCTTTAACCATGATTAAAGTAGAACACTTTAGCTGCACAATGATGTCTTAAGTGGTTAAAATGGAATTATGTAAGTAGTTTAAATATTGCTTGGAAACGGGTTGGAAGCCATGGTTGATTGATAGCCACAGTTTGTAGAAACTTGGTAAATGATTATGAAACCTTTATAGGGAGTGTTTAATAGTGCGACACGGATATCTCGGGCTTACTAGATTTATTTTGTGCCATATGTAATTAATTATACATGGTTATTGATTTATTTAGTGCATGAAATAAATGTTGCACTTCTCTATTAGTTGAACAGGAGGATTAATACCCTGTTGCTGAATTGTTGTTATTTAAGACTGTTGAATTACATGATGCATGATTCCAGTTGATTGAGTATGAATACCATATGTGGATTATATTGACTCATTAGTGTTTATATATATATATGTTACACTAATTGAGATTTAAACATGAGTAATTGTACCATGTTATATGTTGATAACATGAGTAATTGTACCATGTTATATATGTTGTTAACATGAGTAATTGTACCATGTTATATGTTGATAACATGAGTAATTGTACCATGTTGTATATGTTGTTAACATGAGTAATTGTACCATGTTATATGTTGAAAACATGAGTAATTGTACCATGTTATATATTGTTATCCTAATGTGTGGATTTGATTTCAAGTAACTGTTATGTGCTTGAATATGAAAATGATGTGTTGTAATCAGATGATTTTGGGGGTATAATGGAATACAATCACTTATGAGAAATTGTTCCATAAGGTGCTCGGATTACATTATACCTGTGACCTCCTCCCCTACTGTGGCCACAGTTTGGGGCTCAGTTACTATGGATATGCCTAAGCAGTTCATAGGATACTGATACCTTACATGGTTCCCTGAAAAATGGGTCTTGTAAGGCGTGAATAGGCCTAAGCCGTTCACCCATATAGATGATGGGTTCCCATGAGGATGTATGCCCATACCCACGTAGTACGACTTATTGTTCAGACGGGAAAAGGTAAGATCAGGTAATGTAATGTGTTTACAGTATTCCAAATATGATGTGGAACAACTTGCTTACGTGTTGCATCTTATATGGCATATTGCTGCATGCATAATAACTTGCTGAGATTAATTCTCACCCCTTCTCCCTTTAATTTTTTTAGTTCCAGCTGAGACAGGTAGACCAGACCGGTGAGGCCGGAAGGGAGTTTGGACCGTCCTCTGGGTTGTCAGGGTACGTTTAGTGTTTGGGAGTTGGAAATAAGTGTAGTTATTATTAAATTGAGAAAAATAAATATGTATAACATTTTATAAATAATTTCCAGGTAATGTTGTAAATTTAAAACAGGTTATAGTTTGGTTTCAAAAGTCTATGTAAATCTTAAATTATTTAAAGGAAAAGTTAAAAATTTTAGGAGATGGTTTGGGGACCCTCCAGCTGGGGCACGAGTTTATAGGTCCCGGGGTTGGGGAGGCCCCACAGTTGGTATCAGAACTAAGGTTAGAAGTCAAGGGTAGAAGTCTAGTCTAAGGGGGAGTGCGTGATACCTGACGACGAGTGTTTAGTGCAGGAATTTATTCAATGGCAGAAAATAGTAATGACCCCAAGAGATTAAGAAAACGTGAGTAATATGGAGAGATAGATTCCTCCGCTGTCATTAGAAGTATATTACCTGTCTCAGGAAGTAGGGGCAATACTTGTATGAATCCCCGTTCACCTCATTATTATGTGGCATTGTATCTCTGCTTTTGTTTGCATAATTTGCCTCGGAGTTGCCTTATGTACTGGAGGTGTCTACTCCTATAGGAGAGTACCTCGAATCATACTTGATTATCATGGTAGTCTTGATTATGTGGGCATGTATTGCCAGTGGATGTGGTAGATATACCAATCCGTGATTTACTGTTATACATGACCTGAAATGGTTAAGTAGTTGTTGTGCTTGGGGAGGACTGTCGCAAGAAGCGAGTCTCCTTATCTATGTTGATTGCCTCTGTGTTTAGTTGAGGCGGAAAAGTTATTAATTGATATTTATGTCACATATGCCTTAAATGTCGAAAAGTATAGTTCAATTAAGGTGTGGGTTATTTGGGTTATGTATGAGACTTGAGTGGAAATCACCTAAATTATCCCGCGTACAGGTGGTAAATGAATTGGTAAAGTGTTTTCATCAGAATAGTTCATGCCGCCAATTAGGGCGATAGAATTCTGTATGGATTTAAAGTCAGGGTTGTTTCCATATCCAAAACACCTTATAGAAGGGCATTGGCTGTGGTTGTCAATATTATAAGTAGAGTTTTAAAACCTGATCTTGATATTTTAGGGTAATCTTGATGGATCCTATCCTTTTATGTTCAGAGTTGTGGAAAGATTTTGAAAATTAACTGCAAGTTATGTTATCTATGTTTCGTGAGAATCAAATGTTGGTGAAATTCAGTAAGAGTGATTTTGGTTCAAGAAGATGGTAATCTTGGGTCCTGTAGTTCAAGCCGGATATTATTATTACCTTTTCGAAGATTGAAACCTTGATCAAATGGAACAACCTTCGACATGGTTAGAACTCCATTGTTTTCTTAGTTTGACAGGCTGCTACCAAAATTATTGATAGATTTCCTAGAATTGTAACACCAGTGATCCAATTAATTTCGAGGGAGGTATCCTTTATGTGAAATGTTAAAGGTGAAATTAGTCTTGCAGAATTGAAGAGCAGATCGACTACCGTTTCTATCTTTACCCTACTTGATGGATGTTAACTTGTAATTGTCATGTGTCTGTGTCAAAGAAAAGATTTGGGGTTGTGCTTTATACAAGATGGGAAGGCGATAGTTTATGCTTCAAGGGAATCAGAGTGGCGCAGCGGAAGCGTGGAATATATTACGACTACTTTGTGTTACTTAAGTGGAAATATCCTTTGCATGAAGTTAAATTTGAGATTTGTACAAATCATGAGAGTGGAAGTAATTGTGCAATCAAAGGGGATTGAACAACAGGTGGAGAAATTGTTGAAGTTATTAAAAGACTTATTTGCGTTATTACATACCATTCGAGAAGACTACTGTGGTTGCAGAGACGATTAGCTAAAAGACTTTCTTATCAACATTGCCATCCTGCGAATTACGAGATGAGATATTAATTGCGAATGTTTGAGCTACCCTATCCGGTATGAAGATTCTATGGAAGTTCAACAAATGATTCTGAATCGAGGGAGTTTTCTGACATTTCAAGATGGAAGAACCGAAGATAGTGTATTGCATAATGATGGAATATTAACCTTCAACGACATAATTGATGTACCATATTTATAAGAGAATAAGAGATCTATTTTTAGAGGAAGACCATAAATCAAGACTTGCGATGAATTCAAGACATTTGAAGATGTATCAAGAATTGAGAACGGATTAGAAGAATGAGAATAAAGAAGACATTGTGATGGATTTTATAACGGGACTACCCACGACATTGAAGATATGAGACACCTTCGAGTAATAGTGGATATATTGATTAGAGTTGGCTCATTTACACCAAGAGGAATAAACTACGAAAAGGGAGAGTTAACCTAATAGTATGGGCGAGAGAGTTGGTCGATTCTACGGGGTAGTAATCACTATATTATATCAGATCAAGATGCGAGATTCATATTGCGGTTGTGAGAAGATTGAGTACGAGGCTTTTGGACTTCCAGATGCCTTCAGAGGTGCGTTATATCTCCAGATGGATTGGGCAGACAGGCAGAGAGAACTATCCAGAATCTTGAGAATGGGTGATGTGAGTATCCGATGGACTTTCATTTACTTTGAGAAGTTCGTGTAACCTTAGTTGAAGTTGCATATAGTAACAGTTATCAGGCCAGCATTGAAGTGACGCCGTACGAAGCATTGTGGGAGGAAGAGTCCTTATGATCCTTTCCCTTATATTGAGTTTTCAACCTAGTCTGTTCTTGTGATGTGATTGGGTGAAAGAACCATTGAGAGTTAGTAGAATCAAGTCCGGGAATCTAATACCTAGAATATTTGAGTTGTGAAAGTGTAGTGGAAGAATCATATTATTGAAGAAGTCACTCGGGTTTCGAGAATCCGAGAGGTGTGAGAGATGTGTGATCATTTGAGTAGTTAAGTAAGTGTGTTTAAAAATTTGGGACGAATTTTTCTTTAAGGGGGAGTGAATGTCACGACCCGAAACCTAGGCACCATTTTATTCACGTGTTGGGCACGTGGAGCGGGGCCGTAGCATTTTATTGGTTGCATTTTATAATAAGTGGGATTTTTATATGTTAGTTTTAACATTTTAATAAATTATTTGACATTTTAGTATGTTAATTAATTGTGTGATATTTTAAGTGTGTTAGTAAATAAATTTTAATTACTTAATGTCTAAATGGAATAAAAAGGAATTTTATAGTAAAGTTATAATATTAAAAATATTATAATAAAAAGCTTTACAAGATTTTGAGGGGCTTAGGTATAATTTGGGAACTTAAGGTAGTTGTTCGAAATAACCTAAAGCTTGGAGGGCTAAATTGTAAAATTGATTTATATATATATTACTCCTTCTTCCTCCTTCAAGAAGAGAGAGAGAGAGAGAGAGAGAGTATGAGAGAAAGGGAGAGGAAGAGAGAAAGAAAGAAATACTTCCTCCGTTCCAAAATATTTTCCAAAAATTCTAGAAAATCAACCGTTGGTCCGATTGACGATCCGACTGCGGCAGAGCGATCATGAAGCCGAGGAGAACAATTAGAGCCGATCAGATTCTCTTTTCATTTCGGCATATTTTTGAGTAAGTTATTATGATTCTTTTCGAATAATTGTTCATATCAAAATAAATGATGATATTACGTGTTCTAAATGATATTTGGTATTTCGGGATTAAATTATTTGGCTTTTGATAAATTTTGGAATTTATTTGGGTTATAGATATGAAATAAAAGAAAAATGGATTGTTGAATGAGTATGTTAAGGTTTTGGGAAAAAATATGAGAGGTCAATGAATTTTATGATTTTTCTTGATTATTTGGGTTTGGAAATGTGAAATTAGGATTTTGGGAAGAAGTAGTAAAAAGGGGGATAATATGGTCGTGTTTAATTGAAAGTTGGGTTTGGATATGTTATAGATGTGGTTATTATCACCTAATTGATTTTTGACAAATTTAACAAGTTGATTGGCCTTTGGGGATGATGAAAAAAATGATTCGGAAATGAATAGGATGAGGGATTATTACTTAACAAGGTTATGATGAAAAATTTATATATAAGTGAATGGAGTATTGTGGGATGATTGTATGATGTAAAAATAGCGAAAAGAGTTGGTACTAATCTTCACTCCGTGTAGGTGATGTTATTAGGCTATAAATATGATTGTGGGAATTCTAGTTAACTTATATGTCTTTGAAACTAACAATGGGAATTAGTGGTGAAATGAAAATGGTGTTGGCGGATCACTTTGTTTGGCTTGGGGAATTGATTAGAAAAGGGGTTGAAGTTGATGAATATGAAAAGGGTAATGGAATAGTTGATTGGTTTTGTAATAAATGGGAAATAGATGTTCTGTAGCATGAATGGAGGGTTGGTATGTGTTAAAATAGGTATATAAACTGGTTTTGGCCTTTGGAAACCAGAGGAAAGTGGTAAATGGGAATTTGGTTGAACTGCTGCTGATGTTCTGCAATCTGGTATCTGATTTTGGCCTTGGCACGAGTCGTGCCAAGGGGCACGAGTCGTGCCCTTTTGCCATTCGTGAAAACGAGTCGTGAAAACTGGTCCAACTCGTTCTGATCAAAATGGGGGGAAAAAGGCACGAGTCGTGCCAAATGGCACGAGTCGTGCCCTGCATTAGAAAGTCTGAATTAATTTTTAAAGCTTAGAAACCTATTCAACTTAGAACATGATTGAACCCTCTTTAACCATGATTAAAGTAGAACACTTTAGCTGCACAATGATGTCTTAAGTGGTTAAAATGGAATTATGGAAGTAGTTTAAATATTGCTTGTAAACGGGTTGGAAGCCATGGTTGATTGATAGCCACAGTTTGTAGAAACTTGGTAAATGATTATGAAACCTTTATAGGGAGTGTTTAATAGTGCGACACGGATATCTCGGGCTTACTAGATTTACTTTGTGAAATGTAATTAATTATACATGGTTATTGATTTATTTAGTGCATGAAATAAATGTTGCACTTCTCTATTAGTTGAACAGGAGGATTAATACCCTGTTGCTGAATTGTTGTTATTTAAGACTGTTGAATTACATGCTGCATGATTCCAGTTGATTGAGTATGAATACCATATGTGGATTATATTGACTCATTAGTGTTTATATATATATGTTACACTAATTGAGATTTAAACATGAGTAATTGTACCATGTTATATGTTGATAACATGAGTAATTGTACCATGTTGTATATGTTGTTAACATGAGTAATTGTACCATGTTATATGTTGATAACATGAGTAATTGTACCATGTTGTATATGTTGTTAACATGAGTAATTGTACCATGTTATATGTTGAAAACATGAGTAATTGTACCATGTTATATATTGTTATCCTAATGTGTGGATTTGATTTCAAGTAACTGTTATGTGCTTGAATATGAAAATGATGTGTTGTAATCAGATGATTTTGGGGGTATAATGGAATACGATCACTTATGAGAAATTGTTCCATAAGGTGCTCGGATTACATTATACCTGTGACCTCCTCCCCTACTGTGGCCACAGTTTGGGGCTCAGTTACTATGGATATGCCTAAGCAGTTCATAGGATACTGATACCTTACATGGTTCCCTGAAAAATGGGTCTTGTAAGGCGTGAATAGGCCTAAGCCATTCACCCATATAGAGGATGGGTTCCCATGAGGATGTATGCCCATACCCACGTAGTATGACTTATTGTTCAGACGGGAAAAGTTAAGATCAGGTAATGTAATGTGTTTACAGTATTTCAAATATGATGTGGAACAACTTGCTTACGTGTTGCATCTTATATGGCATATTGCTGCATGCATAATAACTTGCTGAGATTAATTCTCACCCCTTCTCCCTTTAATTTTTTTAGTTCCAGCTGAGACAGGTAGACCAGACCGGTGAGGTCGGAAGGGAGTTTGGACCGTCCTCTGGGTTGTCAGGGTATGTTTAGTGTTTGGGAGTTGGAAATAAGTGTAGTTATTATTAAATTGAGAAAAATAAATATGTATAACATTTTATAAATATTTTCCAGGTAATGTTGTAAATTTAAAACAGGTTATAGTTTGGTTTCAAAAGTCTATGTAAATCTTAAATTATTTAAAGGAAAAGTTAAAAATTTTAGGAGATGGTTTGGGGACCCTCCAGCTGAGGCACGAGTTTATAGGTCCCGGGGTCGGGGAGGCCCCACATTCACTCACAACCTAAAACAACAATGTTGAACCGTGAATAAGAAAAGTATTATTCTCTCAAATAAATCTCTAAAGCTCTGTCTTCTCTTTGTGCTGATCCCTTGTATTTATAGGCACCTTTGAGAAGATCTTCACGAATCCAAACTCTTTCTTATGTGAGAATCCAATTCCTACAAGGAAATATAAAGCACACTCACAAAGGAATAGATTGTTAGTAGGTTAGTCCTAATATAAAACTATGTACATAAACAAAAGATATTTACATTATTTACAAAGTCCTTTTCAAAGTAGTATACTTATGAATCTTTCCATGATAGCATAAAATCAACTTACCAAAAATTCCTCTTTGATTTGAAATAGGAAACAACTTATTTCCTATACTAAAGTCCTTTTCACAATAGGACACTATAAATCTTTCCATGAAAGTCCCAAAATCAACTTACCTTTTTGATATTGATTTGAGATTAAGTAAACACTTTGTTTCCTAAAGAAACTCACGCTTTCAATCTCCCCCTATTTTGGACTTTCTGGTCAAAACTAAAGATTTATGATTTGATTACTATGACCAACATTTTCAGATTCGAAAACTCCCCCTGAATGGATGTGTGTGTAAATGTGTCAACACATCCACACAAAAACTGCATAGAACAAGTTAGTACTAAAAGTTGCAGTTCAACAAATGTAAACTAAAGCAGCCATTCAGCAAATGTATTTAGGGATTACAGATCAAGACTAAAACTAACAAATAATTAAAACGAATATTAAAAGCAAACCTATTGATGTTCCATTCACAAGTAAGAACAAACAGTAAAACTCCCCCTGAGTTTAAGCATCCCAACTGAAACATCGCAAAGAACAAAGAAAGATAACATCAGTATCATTCTCATCCAACCTTTTCTTCTTTTTCTCCCCTTTTTTGACTAGAAAGTGTAGTCTCCCATTTCTGGAGATCCACCTTCAAATTCTTGGCATGTGTCTGGGAGGTAATCATTTGAGCATTGAGAGCAGCAGCTGCAACAATTTCTGCATCAAAGGCTTCCACGATTGTATCAAAAAAATCTACAGATGTGTGACAAGATGTGGCCACATCCTGACGCACATCAACAGCATCAGCTCCATTGATTCTGCAGATTGATTAGACAGACAAAGAGAGAGAAATATATGGTGTGTGTGTGTGAGATAAAAATTGGGGCAGATGGGAAAGAAGCACAATGAAGGATTAAAGAGATGTGACAGATGAGGCACACAATTAAACATACAACTCCCCCTTTCCAACTGAATTAAGGAATCCTTTTCCAAAAAGGTCTCACACATCCAAAATTTCACAAAGATCCTCAACGGCTATAACCCTTTGATATTACCACACACCAAATCACGAAAAATTAGGGATTAGAATAAATCAAAATTTTGCCAATATTTTATGGTAACAAAAAATCACTTCAGCCATATCTTTTCAACAGAATCCCTTTCAAAATTGTCCTTCTTTTTCAAATTTGGATTGATACACACCTTTTTCTTTCATGGGAGATATTGGAAAACAAAAACATGTTAAATCAAAGAGTAAGTTAAGAAAGAAAATAAATTAACTAGCATATTTACAAAGCAACATATATGACCTAAAAAATGCAGAATGCCTAGCATGATGCAAACACACAGGTGAAGGAAAGATCTCAGCTTATGAATGTGGCATAGGATGTGAGTCACATTTGGGGACACATTTAGATCACAAAAAGTCAATGAGCAATAATCCAATCTGCACATCCTCTAGGATGCATCCACCAATTTTTTTGTTGTGGATTTTTGCTTTGTGAGTAGCTTTCACTTTACTTTAATCCCAAAGATAGCCCTTTTTCCCAATGATCTTATCAAGTTTGATTTCAAGATTTCTTATGAGAATCACTTGATCACAATGGTATGGCTTCATACTAAGGGTGAAGCAGCTGTTTCTTACATATATTTTTTTTCTTTTATAGCACCCACTGTGAGATACCTAGGAAGGTTATATCAAGTCACCAAAAGATGACATGAACAGGAAGTGCTCACAGTTAAGTGATCAAAAACAATGTCAAGATGAAGACTCACAAGTGACCACACTGAGAAATTTCGTGCTAATGCATGATTTTTTTTTCAGTTAATCTAATATACAAATGTGTTAGAGGATGTGAGACACATTTGTGCTCACAACCTTAGATATCACACAAACCAAGAGACTTCCTCAAGGAGGAAAATCTCTTCAAATCTAATGCCTTTGTAAATATATCAGCCAATTGATTTTCAGTCCCAACAAATTCCAGACACACAGTTTTTTGTTCTACAAGATCCCTAATGAAATGATGTCTAATATCAATGTGTTTTGTTCTAGAATGTTGGACAGGATTTTTAGATATGTCCAAGGCACTTTTGTTATCACAAAAAGTAGTCAAAATTTTGCTATTCAATCCATAATCTTTCAACATTTGGTTCATCCAAAGCAGTTGTGTGCAGGAACTTCCAAGGGCAACATACTTAGCCTCAACTATGAACAAGGAGATATAACTTTTTCTCCTTCTATACCAGGAATCAAGGATGTTACCAAGGTAGGAACATTGAACACATATGTTTTTATCAAAAAAAAATTCTGCCCAATCTAAGTCAATGTAACCCACAAAGTTAGACACAAAGCAGTAACAACATACCTTGGAGTATAAGGATGTATGACTCCATAAAGCATCCAAATACCTGTAATTTAACTTCTTATTCCTTCTGATTTGCCTTTGATCATGCATTTCACCAATCACTTGAGAAGTGGGGTGATCTTTCTGAATTCTGGACAAAATGTCATTTGATCTATCAACAGACCCAACATGGTCTCTTTCAAAAATAGATTCTCCCTCTGAATCTGAAGAACTGGCTTCAAACTCAGTTCTTTGTGTGAATGTGAGTTCAGATGTGGGAACAGTTGTGTTCATATCTGTAAATACATCCTTCTGCACATCTGGACTCACATCTGCCTGTTTTTCCTTTGTAGTGCTTTCCGTATCTCCAGCACCTATATTAGCAGATTTCCACTCTAGTTGATAACCTGAAACATCATCCTTGGTAGTTTTGAGGTTAAAATTAAGTGTATCATCAAATACAACATCAGAAAAACTTAAACAAGACAAATTGTCACAAAACTTGTAACAATTGTCAGATGATCTTAGACCAGTGAGGACACATGTGTTAGAGTCATTAAACACCTCACATAGCTTCTTATCAAACTTCACATATAAGTCATCATCACATAACTGACTTATACTAATGAGATTGGTCCTAAGACCTTCCACATGATACACATTGTGAAGTTTTGGGAGACCTTCAACATCTAGGGTTCCTTTCCCAACAATTTTGCCTCGAGTACTGTTGGGATTGGATCCTAAAACTACAAGGAAGAAAAGGGGCCTAAGTCGGAGGAGTCGGTGAGATCAAATAGGAGTTCAAAACGGAGTGTGTTTTACGGAGAGGCTGCGCGGCAGCGCCAGTGGATGTGCGCGACCGCGCACATGGGCAGAAACTCGATGCTTGTTGAAATCAATTGAGGGCGACCACGCTGGCCTGAGGGCAGCCGCGCTTAGCCCGTATTTCCAGCAACAGATTAGATTTTGTTTCCTAGTTTGATAGTATCTCTTCTTAAACTGAGTTAGGGCTTCCTTGTATAACTATATAAGCATAATTTCAGCCTAGAACATATTGTAGTTGATTGTAGCAACATATTAGAATACATATTGGCTTGGCAATTTCCCCCGGACGTAGTTCACGAGTTGGTGAATGAACCGGGTAAACAACTCTTGTGTTCTTGTGTGTGATTGTTTCTTTCTTGTACGTGTGGGTGTGTTGACTTCTTTGTTTTGATTGCAACGGGGGAGCACCAATTTCACAACAACTGGTATCAGAGCTTTGGTTTGGAGGATTCAAAATCTTTTCATTAGTTGATTAATTTTGAATCGCGTTCTTGGGGATTTTGATGAAGCAGTCAAGATGAAGAACTCAATCGAGAAATTCAACGGTGTGAATTTCACGTTTTGGAAGACAAGGATTGAAGACTACTTTTATTGTAAGGATCTTCAAGGACCCTTGAAGGCGAAGCCCGAAGACATGTCACAAGGGGATTGGGAGACGTTGGATCGGAAGGCGTTAGGAGCAGTGAGGAGTGCCCTAACCGACGACGTTGCACGGAACGCTATGGAGGCCAAGACAACGGTGGAGTTGCTGCAAACGCTGTCAGACATGTATGAGAAGCCGTCGAATATCAATAAGGTGCATTTGATAAAGAGGTTTGCGAATGCGAAGATGTCAGAGGGGCAGACAGCGGCAAGTCATATCGGCAATTTCAAAGGTATGGTGGATCAATTGAAAAGTGTTGATATTACTTTCTCCGATGAAGTGCTAGCTTGTTTTCTACTAAAGTCATTGCCTGATAGTTGGGAGGTTACTGTCACAACGATTAGTACGTCGAAAACAGCATTGGTGTATACAGAGGTTAGAGATCTCATCCTTCAAGAGGAGTTGCGAAGGAAAGAGAAAAGGGGAGAATCTTTCGTAGATGGGGCTGCACTTAGGGTGGAGAGAAATAGGGGAAGACCAAAAAAGGGGAAAAAGGTCAAGTGCTACAATTGTGGTGAATTGGGGCATATCAGTTATGACTGTCCGGGAAAAGATGGTGGTGCACACATGGTGGATGTTGGTGGAGATGTATTAATCCTAGGAGAGGAGCAGTCGGGTGAAGATTGGGTGTTGGATTCTGGAGCTTCTTGTCATGCTAGTGGGGATGCAGAATCAATGAAGCGATACAAAACTGGAGATTTTGGGGTTCTCTATCTTAGTGATGGTCAACCATTGAAGATCAAAGGTAAGGGGGATGTGATGATGAAGACACCTAATGGGGCTGTTTTACAACTACACAACGTGATGCACGTTCCGAATTTGAGGAGAAGGGTGATTTCTGTGGGACAACTTGACAGTGAAGGGTATGGTGTTTCTTTCATTGGTGGGTCTTGAGAAGTCACAAAAGGGGCTAAGGTGTTGGCTCGTGGGGTTAAGGGGAAGACGTTGTACTCTACCTACAATGTCGCTTTTCGTTCCGGTGGGAGCAAGAGGCTTAAGAACCAGCCTGTTGGTGTGAAAAGGGGAGACATCAAGAAACGGTATGTTGGGGGGGACTCAAAGTTGATCAACGTGGTGTGGAAGTCCAAGGGCCCTAACAGAGAGCGGTTTCAGACCAAGAACAGTCGATGCAAGAAACAAGGTGTGTCCAAGTTTCAAGGGGAGGCATTGCGAGGAAGGTGGGTCTGGAGGGAGAAGGCGAAGTTAGACTTGCGGGGAGAAATCAAGGTAGAAGCTGATTTGGGGAGGCAAGAATCATCTAACACGGAGAGGTTGAAACGTCGCTTGGTTTCAACTCGCCTTAGTACTTGAGGAGAGGAGAGGTAGTGTCAAGCCAATATGGATGGGGGAAATGTGTTCGAAGGTCTTTACTCCGTGGTGGGAGTTAATGGGTGATTTTATGTTTGTTGGTTTAGTCTCCGGTGGGAGATTGTTGGGATTGGATCCTAAAACTACAAGGAAGAAAAGGGGCCTAAGTCCGAGGAGTCGGTGAGATCAAATAGGAGTTCAAAACGGAGCAGGTTTTTCTGGAGAGCTGCGCGACCGCGCTTGTGGAGGTGCGCGACCGCGCACATGGGCAGAAACTCGATGCTTGTTGAAATCAATTGAGGGCGACCGCGCTGGCCTAAGGGCGGCCGCGCTTAGCCCGTATTTCCAGCAGCAGATTTGATTTTGTTTCCTAGTTTGATAGTATCTCTTCTTAAACTGAGTTAGGGCTTCCTTGTATAACTATATAAGCATAATTTCGGCCTAGAACATATTGTAGTTGATTGTAGCAACATATTAGAATACATATTGGCTTGGCAATTGCCCCCGGACGTAGTTCACGAGTTGGTGAATGAACCGGGTAAACAACTCTTGTGTTCTTGTGTGTGACTGTTTCTTTCTTGTACGTGTGGGTGTGTTGACTTCTTTGTTTTGATTGCAACGGGGGAGCACCAATTTCACAACAAGTACCACCACCAAAATTCACCTTTCCCCCACAGATTGATTCATAGTCTATTAGAATAGCTTGGTTCCCAGTCATGTGCCTAGAGCACCCACTATCAAAATATCAAGAGCTAGAGACAGTACTCTTGAGGGAAGAGTAAGCAACATTGCAGGTAGCACTTGGTTTGGCCACCCACTGCTTTATAGATTTCTTTTTGTGGTGCAGAGGGCTCAGATTACCAAGATGTGTGTTAGGATGTGCATACATCTTCTTACACATCTGAGGCTGATTGAAGTAACCAGATATTTTGTCAGCCTTAAGTTTGTAACAGAAGGGTCTAATGTGCCCAGGAGCAAGGCAATAGTGGCAGATGTAGTGCCTCTTCCTTGGTCTTTTCTCACTCAAAAGGAATTTTTCTCTAAAAAATGGTTTTTCCACACCTTTTGAAGTAGAAGCCTCACATCCCTCCTTTACAAAATTACTTTTTTCAAAGCCCAAACCAGTTTTGTTAAGTTGACCTATAGAAATAGCTTCATCAAGTTTCATTTTACTTTGTTCAACTTGGTAAAAGTACTTTCAGCTTTCTCACACTTATTTTTGAATTTTTCAAGCTCAACTTCTCTCTTGGTCACAAGGACTTCAAGTTTGGCAATGATATATTCTTTTGATCATCATTTTCCTTTGAAAGTATGGTTTTCTCATCTTCACAAGCAATCAATTTATCAGAAAGAGACTTATTTACCTTAGCAAGTACCTCAATTTTGTCCATACGTTTCATCCAATCAGCATGTAGCTCCTTGTATATTGCAAAGAGTTCCTCATAGGGAATGTCCCTATCTTCATCATCAGAATCTCCTTTTACAGAGAAACAGTTAAAGGTCTGCTCGGATGTGAGTTCGGATGTGTACACATTTGTATCCACATCCGTCTCCAGATCAGCTTCAGAAAATTCTTCTTCATTTGTATCTGCAGTATAAGCATTAAAACAGACAGGGGAAGATTTAAACGCAGAGATGTTAGCAAATACTTCATAATCCTCACTATCACTCGAAGCAACAGTGTAACTAATTCCCCTTTTCTTAAGTGTGTTAGCACACTCATTAGCAAAGTGACCAAAGCCACGACATGCTCTACATTGCACAGAATCAGAGGATTTCTTGTTATCAAAATGTTTCTTTTTGAACCCCTCATCAGGATTATCTTCTTGTTTCTCTAAATCCTGAGAGTTCTTTTTAGGAAACTTGTTTCTCCTTTTGTTTTTCAAAATAGAATTGAACTTCTTGGTGATTACATCCACATCATCTTCCTCAAGATTAGATTCATTAATTTCAGAGGAAAGGTCAGCTATTTCCTTTGGAATGGCTGCAGAACTTTTAAGGGCAATACTTATTGCCTTGTTCTTTTGTTGAGCCTCAAGGTTGAGCTCAAAAAAACAGTTAGAATACCAACAATTTTATCTAAACATATTGTGTTGGTATCGTTGGTTTCTTCAATAACAGCCACCTTGATATTAAACCTTTCAGGCAAAGTTCTTAAGATTTTGCTTACTAATCTAGCATTCGAAATTGACTCTCCTAGCCTAGTGCATTCATTGGAGATTTCATGGATCTTAGCAGCATAGGAAACGATATCTTCAGTCTCCTCCATTCTAAGGATTTCAAACCTATCCATTAAGATTCTAAGCCTAGTAGCCTTTACACTTGGTGCTCCCTCACATTGTGTTTGCAAAATATTCCAAGCAGCTTTAGCAACACTTTCATTAGTGATAAGATTTTACATATTCCCAGAAACATGGTTGGAAATAGCACTCATTGCTTTCGAATTATAATTGGCAGAAAGAATTTCTTCAAGAGTCCATTGATCTTCAGGTTTTCTTTCGAAAATAGACTCACCAACACCAGATGCAGGCTTTTTCTCCACAGTAGGAGGTTGCCATGCAACAAGGATACACATCCAAGCCCTTTCATCAATACTTTTGATGTAATTTCGTATCTTAGACTTCCAAAGAGAATAATTGGTGCCATCCAAGACAGGAGGCCTGTTTTGGTGATTTTGGCATTCCATAATGACTACACTTTCTGGATCAACACTCAGTAATATATCGAGAGTTGGCTCTGATACCAATTGAAAGTTTCGTGTAGCTAGGAAGCTTCAAACACACAACAGACAACGGATGTGAGTACAGATGTGTCTCACAACTGTCCACACATCCATAGATAATGCAGCGGAATAAAATAAAATAAAGCAATAACACAATGGTTATTTACGCTTACTGATCTTGAGATCAGCAAACTAGGCTTACGCCCAAAAAATTTTCACTATTAAAACTTTGATGCTTACAAAAATAAGAATAAGTGAAAATTAAAAGACGAAAATACTAAACAAGTTCTAATCACCTTCTACGATAAGAACAGACTCCCTTTCCCAAGTAGACTCTATTCCAATCAAAAGTAAAATAAAGAACTTGACAAAAACGTAGATGTGAGTTACGGATGTATGTCACAACCTTCACTCACAACCTAAAACAACAATGTTGAACCGTGAATAAGAAAAGTATTATTCTCTCAAATAAATCTCTAAAGCTCTGTCTTCTCTTTATGCCGATCCCTTGTATTTATAGGCACCTTTGAGAAGATCTTCACGAATCCAAACTCTTTCATATGTGAGAATCTAATTCCTACAAGGAAACATAAAGCACACTCACAAAAGAATAGATTGTTAGTAGGTTAGTCCTAATATAAAACTATGTACATAAACAAAAGATATTTACTTTATTTACAAAGTCCTTTTCAAAGTAGTATACTTATGAATCTTTCCATGATAGCATAAAATCAACTTACCAAAAATTTCTCTTTGATTCGAAATAGGAAACAACTTATTTCCTATACTAAAGTCCTTTTCACAATAGGACACTATAAATCTTTCCATGAAAGTCCCAAAATCAACTTACCTTTTTGATATTGATTTGAGATTAAGGAAACACTTTGTTTCCTAAAGAAACTCACGTTTTCATTGATGCAGGTTGAGGAGCATAAATCTGCCGGAGGTGATGAGAGAGAAAGATATTGAAGTTGAAATGGCCTCAGTCGCCGTCGCTGCCGCCTGGGAAGATCACCGCAGTGCTGGTAGTGCTGGTTAATGTGCTCCATTCCCCATAGGCATATACCCAATAGCCCATATAATCAATTAATTTTCACTTTGATTTGAATACAATATCTTTATATATACTCCCTCCATCCCGTCAGAGAAAGAAAGGGCACAAATTTCCTTTTTGGGCATTCCATTTGAAAAGACAAAACCCAAAAATAAAAAGTTTTTTATTACTTTTTTATTTGTGGGACCCACTTGTCATACTCTCACAATAAATATCCACTAACTATTTCCTACCTCACTTTCTCTTTCCTACATCACCTTACACTCACAACATTTATTTCACTATACACTTTTTTTCTTTCCTACCTCACTTTTCTTAATTCCCGTGCAAGGACACAAAAATGTCATTTCGGATGGGATGGAGAGAGTATACTTCTTTCATTCAAGAATAAAAATAAATATTGCATTTTGATTTTATTAATCAGTTAAATTGGGTATTAATAAAAAAAATATTCATACTACTCTAAAAATAATTATTAATACACGAACGAATAAAGACACTTTTCATAATTATTTTTAATTAGTTTTTTTAAAATAAATATTTTATTATTAAATATTAATTAAAGTTCAATTTAACTGTCAAAAAAAAACGTTAAAATGCTATAAACAAGTAAAAAAATTTAAGCTTCTCCACTATGCTAGAGCTTTTTATACAATTTTTTTGTGTCTCCCACATAAACTTTTAAACCAATAAACAAGTATTATAACAATTTTTTTATGAAAATTGGTGAATAATTAATAGAGTTTCCATAAAAAGTGAAATCGTGAGTTTTATGGAAACATATTTATGTTTCTTTATTTAAAAAGACTTTTATATGGTAAGAAGATTTTGGGACTTTCATGGAAGATTTATAAGTATCCTACTTTGACTAGGAGATTGTAAATATGTAAATATCTTTTATTTATGTACATAGTTTTATATTAGGACTAACCTACTAATATTTGATTTCCTTGTGAGTGTGTTTTATGTTTTCATATAGGAAAAGAGATCTCACAAAGGAAGATGTTGATTCCATGAAGATCTTCTCCATGGTGCATTATAAATACAAGGCATTCAGCACAAGAGAAGCTACGAAATTTTAGAGAGAAAATTACATACTCTTCATAGTATTCGACATTGTTGATTTTAGGTTGTGAGTGAAGGTTGTGCCTTACATCCGTAACTCACATCTAGTTTTTCATAGAGTTCTCTTGTTTTACTTCTGACTAGAATAGATCCTACTTGGGAAAGGGGAGTTGTTCTTGTCATAGAAGGTGATTAGAACTCATTTAGTATTTTCATATTTTAGTTTTTCACTTATTTGTTTTTGTAAGAAACAAAAGTTTTTATAGTGAAAAGTTTTTGGGTGTAAGCCTAGTTTGCTGATCACATTGATCAGTAAGCGTAAATAATTCTTGAGTTATTGCTTTTAATTTATTTTATTTCGCTGCATTATCTGTGGATGTGTGGACAGTTGTGAGACACATATGTACTCACATCCGTTGTCTGTTGGGTGATCTAAGTTTCCTAGCTACACGAAACTTTCAATTGGTATCAAAGCCAACTCTCGATATATTACTGAGTGTTGATCCAGAAAGTGTAGTCATTATGGAATGCCAAAATCTCCAAAACAGGCCTCCTGTCTTGGATGGCACCAATTATTCTCTTTGGAAGTCTAAAATGCGAAATTACATCAAAAGTATTGATGAAAGGGCTTGGATGTGTATTCTTGTTGCATGGCAACCTCCTACTGTGGAGAAAAAGCCACCTTCTGGTGTTGGTGAGTCTATTTTCGAAAGAAAAGCGAAGATCAATGGACTCTGATGAAATACAAGCTGCAAATTATAATTCAAAAGCTATGGGTGCTATTTCCAGCCGTGTTTCTGGGAATATGTACAAGCTTATAACTAATGAGAGTATAGCCAAAACTGCTTGGGATATTTTGCAAACTCAATGTGAGGGAGCACCAAGTGTGAAAGCTACCAGGCTTAGAATTTTAATGGATAGGTTTGAGTTACTTCGAATGGAAGAAACTGAGGACATTGTGTCATATGCTGCTAAGATTCATGAGATTTCGAATGAATGCACAAGTCTAGGAGAATCTATCTCCAATGCAAGACTTATAAGTAAGATTTTAAGGACCTTACCTGAAAGGTTTAACATAAAAGTGGCTGTGATTGAGGAAACAAAAGACACAAACACTGTAGGTCTTGACTCAATCGTAGGAATCTTGACTGTGTTTGAGCTAAACCTTGAGGCTCAGAAAAAGAACAAAACACACAGTCTTGCTCTCAAAAGTGTTGCTGCACTTCCAAAAGATCTTGTGGAATTATCCTCTGAAATTGGCAAATCTAATCTTGAAGAAGAGGATGTAGCTCTTATTTCAAAGAAGTTCGGTTCAATACTGAAAAATAGAAGGATAAGTAAATTTCCTAACAAACCTACTCTCAGTGCTCCTGAAAAATCAAAACCTAGCACTGACACTGGATTCAAGAAACCAAGCTTTGAAAACAAATCATCTGAATCTGTCCAATGTAGGGCATGTCGTGGCTTTGGTCATTATGCCAATGAGTGTCCTAACACACTTAAAAAGAAAGGAATGAGCTTAACTGCTACCCTTAGTGACAGTGAGGATGATGAAGAAGAAGTGGCTAACATGTCTATCATAAACTGCCATTCTGTGTTTAATGGTTTTTCTGCAGATATAGAAGAAGATGCTCCTGAAAATTCCTTGGATGTGGTCTCAGTTGTGAACACATCTGGTGTCACATCTGAACTGTTGCTGAACTGTTTCTCTGTAAAAGGAGATTCAGATGATGAAGATGAAGAAAGGGACATTCCTTATGAAGAACTTTTTGCAACATACAAGGAACTGCATATAGATTGGATGAAAAGATTGGACAAGATTGAGGTACTTGTTAAGGTAAATAAATCTCTTTCTGATAAATTGGCTGCTTGTGAAGATGAAAAAGCTGTTCTTTCAAAGGAAAATGATGCTAAAAAAGATACCATTGCAAGACTTGAAGTCCTTGTGACCAAAAGAGAAGTTGACCTTGAAAAATTCAAGAATGAATGTGAACAAGATGAAAATACTTTTACTAAGTTAAATAAAAGTAAGATGAAAATGGAAGAAGCTTTTTCTATTGGTCAACGTGACAAAACTGGTTTGGGTTTTGAAAATAATTTTGTAAAGGAGGGATTTGAGGCTTCTACCTCAAAAAGTGTGAAAAAACAAGTTTTTAAAGAAAAAGTCATTTTGAGTGAGAAAAGACCTAGGAAGAGGCACTACATCTGCCACTACTGCCTAGCTCCTGGTCACATTAGGCCTTTCTGTTACAAACTCAAGGCTGATAAAAAATCTGGTCACTTCAATCGGCCTCGAGATGTGTGAGAAGATGTATGCACATCCGAACACACATCCTGGTAATCTGAGACCTCTGCAACCCAAAAAAGAAAACTCGTAAAATAGTGGGTGGCCAAACAAATTACCACACTGCAATGTTGTTTACTCTTCCCTCAAGAGTCTTGTCTCCTGCTCTTGGTATTTTGATAGTGGGTACTCTAGGCACATGACTCGGAAACCAAGCGGTACTTCTTGACTATGGAAGTGATTAATGGAGGGAAAGTAAATTTTGGTGGAGGTGCTCAAGGAAAGATTGTTGGGAAAGGAACCCTAGATGTTAAGGGTCTCTCAAAATTGCACAATGTGTATCATGTGGAAGGCTTGAAAGCCAACCTAATAAGCATCAGTCAACTGTGTGATGATGATCTCTATGTGAAGTTTGATAAGCACTTATGTGAAGTGTTTGATAAGGATAATACCTGTGTGTTTACTGGTCCCAGATCTCACTGTGATAATTGTTATCAATTTGGTGACAATCTTTCTTGCCTAAGCTCAAAAAGCTAATGATGTCAATCTGTGGCACCAAAAATTAGGGCATGCTAGGCGTAGAACTCACGGAAGAACTTCAAAGGTTTGAAGCTATTAAAGGCCTCCCTAAACCGAACTTCAAGAACCCCGATGTCTGTGGTTCAATGTCAAAAGGGAAAGCAAACAAAAGCATCACATAAAAGGTCCAACAATGCTCTACTTCTAGGTGTTTGGAGATGATTCATCTACCGACTTAATGGGACCTATTGAAGTTGAAAGCTTTGGTAGGAAAAAGTATGCCTTTGTGTGTGTTGATGATTATTCTAGGTACACTTGGGTAATGTTCTTAAGGGAAAAGTCGTAAACAATTGGAGAATTCAAGAATTGGTACAAAAGGGTGAGAAATCTTTATGGTCTTAAGACTCGTGAGAATTAGGTCCGACCATGGCACCGAATATGAGAATCAAATGTTCACTAATTTTTGCAATTCTAAGTGGAATCACTCATGAGTTTTCTCGCACCAATCACCCTACAAAGAAAATGGAATTGCCGAAAGAAAGAATAGAACCTTGCAAGAAATGGCTAGGGTTATGTTAAGTTCTAAAAACTCGTCCAAGAAATTTTGGGCGAGCTTTGAACACTGCTTGTCACATTGGCAATAGGGTGTTTTTAAGGATTGGAAGCACTGCCACTCCATACCAAATCCTCCTTGGAAAGAAACCAACTGTAAAATATTTTCATGTGTTTGGATGTGTTTGTTACATTCTCAATGATAGGGAATACCTGTCCAAGTTTGATTCAAAGAGTGATAAAGCAATTTTCATGGGCTATTCCACTAATAGTAGAGCTTACGGTGAGTTTTTAATCTCAAAACTAAGACCATTATGGAATCTCGCTAATGTTATTTTTGATGACTCACTTGATCTTAACCTCAAGGATCGCCGAGGATGATGTTTCGTGCTGCTTACTGGATCGAAAGATACGTAAACAAAGGTCTTTGGAGAACCAACAGTCTTGCCGCGCTTGAAAAATCTCGCCGAACCCGATAAGGATGTTACCAAGGATGTGGACACATCCGTTTCCACATCTCGAACCCACATTCGCTCCCACATCCACTCAAAATCCTGTAATCGAGGACAGCCTTCCGATTCGATCAGATGATGCTCCGTAAGGTAATGTGAATGGGTTTGTGGATAGGTCAAAGGATATCCCTTCAAAAATCCGTAAAAATCACCCTCTTCACAAGTTGTGGGAGATGTGCATGCTGGCGCTGAGAACTAGACAAAAGGACAAAGTGGACTATAGAAAGATGCATTCGGTTTATGGAGTTGCTCTTCAAAGATACTCCCAGGTAAGTTTTTGTTGTTTTGTTTCAAAGATTGAACCTAAGAATGTTGCTGAAGCATTGAAAGATGATGATTGGATTCTTGCTATGCAAGATGAATTGATTCAATTTGAAAAGAATGAGGTATGGACTCTTGTTCCTAGACCCTCACATGGTAATGTCATAGGAACCAAATGGATTTTCAAGAACAAAACTGATGAGCAAGGTGTGATCACTAGAAATAAAGCTAGGTTAGTTGCTCAAGGTTATACTCAAATAGAGGGAATTGATTTTGAGGAGACATTTGCCCCTGTTGCAAGAATTGAGTCCATTAGGCTTTTGTTAGCCATTGCTTGTTACCTCAAGATCACTCTACATCAAATGGATGTTAAGAGTGCTTTTCTAAATGGGATATTGAATGAGGAAGCCTATGTTGAACAACCTAAAGGCTTTGTGGACTCCAAGTATCCTAACCATGTGTATAAGCTGAAGAAAGCTCTGTATGGGCTAAAGCAAGCCCCTAGAGCTTGGTATGGTAGGTTGACTGACCATTTGCTTCAACTAGGATTCAAGAGAGGTGAGGTTGACAAAACACTGTTTGTGAGGAAAAATAAAAAGGAGATTCTTGTGGCACAAATCTATGTAGATGATATTGTGTTTGGGTCAAATTCGACCCTACGCTAGCCGAATTTGTGGATAGCATGACTTCCACATTTGAGATGAGTATGGTAGGTGAGTTGAACTTTTTCTTAGGCTTACGTATTAAGCAATTCAAAGATGGCATGTTCATCTCACAATCTAAGTATGCCAAGAATCTTGTGAAAAAGTTTGAGCTTGAACACTCTTCACATCAAAGAACACCAACGGGATCTTCCCAAAAGCTAAGTCATGATTCGATGGTGAGAGTGTTGATCAAACACCGTACGAAGCTATGATAGGAAGTCCGCTTTACCTCACCGCAAGTAGACCCGACATTATGTACTGTGTGTCTCTGTGCAAGATACCAAGCCAACCCTAAAATGTCCCATCCGAAAGCCTTGAAAAGAGTCATTAGATATGTGAGTGAGACTCGTGAACCTAGGTCTCGCATTACTCTAAAGAAACAAACACCAATTTGGTTGGGTACACCGATTCTCGATTGGGCTGGAAATAGTGATGATAGAAAGAGTACCACAGTGGATGTTTCTACCTAGGAAATAACCTTGTGTCTTGGTATAGTAGAAAGCAGAATTGTGTGTCCTTATCCACCGCCGAGGCCGAATATGTTGCCCTTGGGAGTCACTGCCGCACACAACCGCTTTGGATGAATCAAATGTTAAAAGATTATGGATTAAATAGCAAAGTTTTG